>JAHHUM010002929.1:0-205576 GCA_036173005.1 Crenichthys baileyi | reverse complement strand
TCATCCAAGTTTTTATATCTTCAAGACATGCTTGTAGTCTATCTAACTGGTTGGGCTCATCAGGATTTATGGATAAGTAAAGCTGAGTATCATCAGCGTAACAGTGAAAATTTATCCTATGCTGCCTGATAATTTGACCTATTGGAAGCATATATGTAGTAAAGAGAATTGGCCCAGGTACTGAACCCTGTGGTACTCCACAATTAACCCTGGAGTTTAAAGATGATTTATCATTTACATGAACAAACTGGAATCTGTCAGACAGATAAAATTTAAACCAGCCTAGTGCTGTTCCCCTGATCCCTACAGCATTTTCCAGCCTTTCTAAGAGAATATTGCGATCGACTGTATCAAATGCACCACTTAGATCTAACAGGACAAGTACAGACACAAGTCCATTATCTGAGGCAGTAAGAATATCATTAGTGACTTTCAGCAGAGCTGTTTCAGTCCTATGATGAGCTCTGAAGCCTGACTGAAACTCGTCAAACAGGTCATTGCTGTGTAAATGCTCACACATTTGATTAGCGACTATTTTCTCAAGAATTTTAGATAAGAATGAAAGATTGGATATAGGTCTGTAATTTTTCAAGTCATCTCGATCAAGCGAAGGTTTCTTAAGTAAAGGTTTAATTACAGCTACCTTAAAAGCTTGTGGTACATATCCATTTAAAAAGTAGATTAATCATATCTAAAATGGGGCTGGAATAATCAGAGGGAACACTTACTTAAAAAAATTTGGTTGGGTTTGTGTCTAACATACAAGTTGAAGGTTTAGATGAAGCTAATTTTCTGATAACTCAGGAAGCTCCACAGGATCAGAAAGTCCAAACACAGATCAGTTCTACAGTTTTTTCCAATGTTGTCTCACTTGCTGAGAGGATGAAGTAATCATCTTCAGGAGTATGTCAAAATTTTTTTTTTAATAGAATCAATTTTATTTAAGAAGAACCCAAAAAAGTCATGACTGCTGAGAGCAAAGGGGAAGGATCGCTCAACAGAGCTATGACTCTGTTAAGTTAAGCAACTGTCAAAAGAAAAACCTAGGATTTTTCTTGTTCTTTTCTATTAAGGATGAGAAATAATTTTTTCTAGCTTGGTGAATGTTCTTTTTAACAACAGTAGGCATTTTTCCAGATTAAGTAGGGAATTCTCTAGTGTGTTTAGAGTCCCATTTTCTCCCCAATTTTCTAACTTTGTGCTTTAAAGTACGCAGATCTAAATTAAACCAAGGAGCCTGCCTCCTATGAATAATTACCTTCTTTTTCAAGGGGGCTGCATCGTCTAATGCACCACGCAATGATGAAGTAACACTATAAACAAGAGAATCACTTTGTAAAGGGACAGAAACAGAATTATTGCCCTCCACTGTGTTTTTCTGTGATAACGAGGAAATTAAAAGTGGAACAGATTCTTTAAAGGTTGTTACACCATCGCCTGATAATGATCTACTATAATGAAATTTCTTTCAGGTGTGGAGTACTCATTTAAATAAACTAAAAGGTTATTAAAAAATGGTCAGACAGGGTTATGAGAAAATATTGTTATGTCTTTACACTCAATGCCATATGTCAGCACAAGGTCCAGAGAAGGAAGACAAAGGTGGGTATGTTTGTTAATGTTTTGAGCAAAGCCAATTGAGTCTAAGATACCATCAAAGGCTGGAAGGGCCTGGTGGACGGTACAAAACGACAACCAGAAGTGGTTTTAGTGTTTCGCAATTTGGATGAGGAAAACTAAGGATTAAATATTCAAAAGAGTTGTAGCTATTGATTGGTCTGGGACTAATTAATAAATCGGACTGAAAGATGGTTGCTACTCCTCCTCCTCACCCAGTATATCGAGGAAAGTGGAAATTTAAATAATTAGTAGGAGTTGACTCATTTATAGTAACATAATCCTCTTGCTGCAGCCAGGTTTCTGTGAGGCAAAATAAATCAATCTGATTGTCAGAAATCAGGTCAGTAACTAGCAAAGTCTTTGAAGAGCAACATCTTATGTTCAGTAGGCCACATTTAATTGTTTTATTTTTCTTTTTAGTCTGAGTTGTTTATTTTTACGAGATTTTCCTGATTTCCTCCTTTTAGATTAATTTTTAATCTATTTAATTTTGGCTGTGGGCAAGACACTGTCTGTATAGGGTAATGGGTGGGTAGCAGTACAGAAGCTGCAGAGAGTAGTGTTAAACTACTACCCTGCTTCCTGGTCTGAACCCTGGGTCGTCAGAGTTTTGGAGAACTAATAAATTCGGCCAGATTCCTAGAAAAAAGAGCTGCTCCATCCAAAGTGGGATGGATGCCGTCTCTCCGGATCGGACCAGGTTTTCCCCAAAATGCTCGCCAATCATCAATGTAGCCCACATCGTTTTCTGGACACCACCTAGACAGCCAGCGGTTGAATGACAGCGGTCGCTGGTGTCTCTAGTGCCACGTTTCTGACTATGGAGCTGCCAATTACCAGAGTTGACTTCTCAGCGGGTGTGTCGTTGAGTGGGGAAAATCTGTTATAAGCGCAGACAGGTTGGTGGTGACCTGTGGACTGGGATCTAGGACTATGCTTTCTACGTACCGTCACCCAGCCGGCCTGAGGCCCCGGCTGCGCGGGCTCTGCTGAAGGACTGCTACGGGGAGCTACCCTCAGTGGCTCCGTGCTGGCTAAGGGGACTCGGCTATCTGCTGGTTTTTCAACAGCGAGGAGCCGGGCCTCCAATTCCGAAACCTTCACCTCCAAATCTACAAAAATGCTACATTTATTAAAAGATACCATTATCACTAAAGGAGGCAGAGGAGTAACTGAACATCTGACACATAGAGCAGGAGAGAGGAGGAGACTTAGAGAGAGTTTTCCAGTTCATTACTTATCCATGTTTGGATAATGTTTTATAAACAATCAACCATAATAGCATTGTGACAGGATTTATCTTAATGACAATTCTCCTTCAACTGACCTCTGAATAGAAAAGCTTAAGCACTGATAAGGTTTAAAGAACCACTGTTAACTTGTTTATTTATTCCATATTTACTGTGATGGCAAGGGCAGAACAGCAGGAGGATGTGTTCAAAGATATTTTTATAATTTCACTGGAGCCAAGAGTGCTGAGCTAGCTCAAGTACTGTAATACCTTTTTTCTGTGTGACATTTCAGGTTTAGTATATGAGGAAGCTGGCTGCCTTCATGTGATTTTATTAAATCAGTGTTGCTTCTTGCATTAAATTGTTAAGGTAATATAAATAAAATACGAACCTGTGTTCATAGTGTTCATAGGTTTCTTCAGCGTTGATTTATTTGTATGTGTGTGCGTATTGGTGTAGAGTAGGTTTGTTTGTAGAGTAGGTGTCACCTAATTTGTCACCTGGAAGTCCAAAGATGTTAGAATGGTGGGAGGAGTAAACACTCAGAGCCTAAGAAAAGCAATGGGCCAGTAGCCTCGGCTCCCAGAGGACACAGCAGCCCTCAGACAGACCGATGCTAGCTACTCCCATAGAGTAGCCATACACTCAGAGGCTGGCTATTAGTGAAGCACAGGAGAAGCAGCCCCCAGGCCAGAGAGGCACAGGGAGAGAGGCAGGGTACCGAACCCCCCCTGCCCAACCCCGTTGCCCCATTACATCACTCTGGCGGACACGGAAGCTCATAAACCCCCAGCACCAGAACCATCAAAGAGGAACCTCCTCCCAGAATCCTCAAACCACTGTGCAGGAAGAGCATCTTCCATGCTACTGGGTTGGACAACCCCAGGGAGCTCAAGGTCCCCCCATAAAAACACCACTACACCAACAAGTGAACCCTCCATCCACCATCACCATCCTTGTCAACGGTGTATTTATATGTGGGTGTAAAATGTTTATATGACTGTAATAGCTTCATCTACAGCATCAGACCAAAGTTCATCAGATCGTCATCCTGTAGCTTTCAGACCCACATGTTTTCATAATCCGTGTAATGGGCCTAGCCATCAAAGAACAAAGCACTGAGACAGGCCTGAATCAGATTACAAAGTTGAGAACAAATCAACTAATTAAACTGCACCTTCCGGCATTGACAGTAGGACTGTCATACCTGGGCGTGACGTGGTCTCATTGTTCATGGGAGTCTTCCCACAGCGTAAATCACTCCGGTATTGCTTTTTACGGACAGTATAACATGCATGAACAAATTGAGCTTGCTGGTCAAGTGAAAGACTTTGTACCTCTGAAGAAAAACCTCAGTTTCTTTCTTAGAATAAATGGTCATTTGCAACATCAGACTTGCATAATCATCTCTATACTTGGGACCAACTCCACCACAATAATATATTAATCGTTATTTATGTGGAAATTATACATTTCATCAATGCAAATCATTTATTATTAGGTTGTAGCAGAGTAGAAGAAAACCAATGGATCTAACTTATCCCAAAGTCTCTGTCCCGCCTATGCTGAGGGGTGATGTGCCGTTAGATCTCTGGGTCCACGGCTGCATCTGCTCTGGTGTAGCTGGCTGCCGGAGGGACACGGGGGCTCGTCACTGCATCTCCCTGGGGCTTCTGCACTGTGGCTGCTGGGTGGTTTCCCTAAGAATCTCTTTACTGGCAGGGGGTTGCGGTAGTCCCAGCGGTGGTCCTCCTTTTGGGGGCCTTTGAATGTCTGTGACTCCGATCTCCTTCATGTCAGCCTCCGGTCCTGGGGGCAGGTCTGTGACTCCTCTTGCCGGCTATTAAATATTATACAGAAACCTTTAATTTTGTATTTTTAGGAAGGAACAGGGAGACAGGTAAGATTTAATGGGACGATGAATGGACTTAAAAATATGGCAATTCTATAAGAATCTTTTTTATTTAACTCACGAATCATGATATCCATCCATTTGTTTTGTTTCTTATCATCATTTCCATTTCCTCTGTACAGTTTTTAATGGAATGGAAAACCCTCAGAGTAAAGCATTTGAACAATGTTTTAGTATCACATCCTTTTGCTGCAGGGGTGTATGAGAATGTGAGCCAGGTCCACAAAGAATAAAGCTCTGTTAAACAACTTTTATGCTTGGCCGTGAGGTTCAGCCTATGTGTGCGGGGGTGTGTGTCTGTGTGTCTGTGTGTGTGAGAGAGCGAGAGAGAGAGAGAGAGGAAATAGGGTTGTGTGGGAGGACTAATGGCCTGTCAAGAGAATTGGGAATCTTTTCTTGTCTCCTAAATAAATACTTGGATACAAACACTAGAAACAAAGGCCCAATATATATATATAAAATTAATATATTAATATATATAAATAATATATATATAAAATATATAAATATATTAGTGCTTTTTGTTTCAGGAAAACCTCTGTAGCACTGTGTTACTAATAATGAAGGTGACATCACGCCATTAGCTGTATATCCAATTTAACCTTAGTGCTTGTTAGCCTACATGTTCTTTTGCAGAGGAGAGCAAATTAGCAGATAGAACCTGAGGGTAACTCTTACTTCGTTCAAATGAACTGAAGAAAACAAAAACATATGTCACATATTTTTCAACTTTTTTGTATATTGAAACTGGCCCATATTAGAACAGTAAAAATGCCACTAAAACCGTTATCACTTCATCCATGTATGCTGATGATAAGCCTGACTACTGCTGCTCAGATGTCTCCAGGAAAAACTTTTTTCAGCCATTTGTGGCTAAGTCATCACATGATAAAAGAATTGGCAAATACAAGATGTAGGATTATTGAAGAACATTCTAGTTTTCATACTTTTTGCCACCAAATCACAAATTACTTAAACTATTATATGCAATATAATAATGCTTGTGACCTGCCAAGCAAATATCTGTAATTCACAGGTTTTTGATTTTTTGTTTTTTTTTTTTTGGTATTTTGTTTTCTTTAGAATTGTTGGTTTGGTTCTTATTCTTATGGCTAGAGGTAAATTTACATCTTTACAATTATAATGAACAGCTGTGTAAAAATATTATGTAGATATGGTATTTCCACAGAGTGCACATGCTGATGTCAGATGTGGGTCATAAATACAGAAACCATATGACAAGAATAATAGTAAACAACATGAATATTTACACACAGAAAAGTTTGAATGTGATTTTTTGGATTCAATGGAAAAGTGACAAACAGATTTCTAGCCGGATTCTGAAGCTTTCTCATCCAGTCAGCACTTTCCTCCTCAGGAATCCAACTCAGATGCGGAACAATACTTTAAAGATTCAATGATTCATGACTGGTAGCATTCATTTGACTCTGTTTTAATATAAGCTTCATTAGCATAGACAGTTCCTTTAGTATGGTACTTTACATTCACAGAACTGTGAAATATAATGCTTAGAAATCTGCTTTCCATGCTTTGTCTCTTAAATGTTGCTGCCTACACTTTCTGTTGTATCTAGTTTAAAAATGTTTTTCTTTTATGCTTTTGTTTCCTTTGATGTGCTGTAAAGCACGTTGGATTGCCTTGTGTATGAATGGTGCTATATAAATAAACTTGCAATGCCTGGTAAAGAAAGAACACTTCCCATCCAAATATGCCTGAAAGCCTTTTCATTTTATTGCCTCTATTCTTTGCACAGGATTGTTTATAATGGTATCACTTATATTGCAGTGCATTGTATCCATTTTTCACCATAAACATGTGTCTAGGGCTGCATTTTAAACCGCTATGTAGCTTACAATTGGTACATATGTGCATTTACTTCGAAATATAAAATGACCCGTGTGTGCACGTGTGTGCACAGGTTGGTGCAAATGTGTCTCCTGTCAACGTTGTTGTTTTGTTTTTTCTTACAAGGAAGACTAGCAGTCATTTTTCCCACAAAAGTGTTGTTGTTTGCTGGTTTGTGTCTAATAAAACAAGACCAACCCTAAAACAGATATAATAGCAACTTGAACAACTTCTACAGATTCAGGGGATGCAATCAAATATCTGAACAAAAACATTTATGCTAATAAAGTTCATAAACCTCAATGCCAAATCTAGACCATTGAATGAGACAAGAATAGTTTGCTTCATACCTATATTAGTACGTTAGATCATTCTGTCAGCTTGGTTGAAGAAAGCACCCAAACACAGGCGGACAACCATCCAGTGACCATATTAATTGTTAAAAATATATCTAAATGGTTCACAGATGTCTAGAGTAAAATTGTTATTTGGTATATTTAGACATTCTTTAGATATTTATTAGAAGCCTAAATGGGGACCTGTTTCAGCAAAGCATAAGAAAACAAACAGAACACGCAGGGCTGAAACTCAGGATATCTCACTGTGTAGTAAAGGCACTGTGTTATTACTAAAACTTCTAAAAGTTCTAATGCACAAAGAGTGGCATGAAAGCTGGTGTATAATGACATGAACACCTGAAATAAATTTTACTCCATCTTTTGTCTGAGCCGCCTGTAATGTGTTTGAATGAGACTGTGTTCCCTTTTCTGTCCATTTTCATGTACTACTTGTGGTGTGAAATTATCATGCTCTGGTGTCTCAGACTGTGTGGGTGTGTTTTATTGTGTCTGCCTTTGTCTGAGCAGTTGTGCAACATCAACTACATATCTCAATATATGCCTAGCATTCATCTGGAAGCTTCATTATCAAGTCTCTCAAAAATAACAACGGTGCACAAACATTTTAACAAGGCTGAAGATTTCTGTGCGTATATGAGACAGAGAGCCGGGAAATTAACATTAAAACGAAAAACACAGTAATTAGGGATGATGCAGGGGAAAGGGCAAACAATTTAAAGCAAAAAAGACAATAAATGCGTTGTGTAGAGAAATCAAAAGACAGGTGGGAATGCAGAAGAGATTAAGAAACTGAGGTAGGAGTGGAGGGTAGACGGCTGAACAGGAAGACAGAGTGAGTGGGAGGATCATGGGTGAGTTGAAGACGAAGAGCCCGGGTCGAAAATGCCAAGAGACGGTGAGCGGTGAATAAAAAGCTCTTTATAGACGACTGAGCGATTTAGTGGAATATCCCTTTACAAAGGTCAAAGCTGTTTTGGAACACATCCAAAACAACAACAACAAAACAAGACAAGGAAAGGGGGAAAAACATTTTTTAATAACATGACCAGTAAGCAAATACAAGAACAATGTCAGCAGCGGAAAAGACAGCAGACTGGCGACAAGAAAAAGTAAGTTGTCTGAAAAAAATATTTATTTAAAAAGATTATACAGTCTTAAAACATGAGCAGGGAAAAAGACTGAAAACTAATACAACTACCCACAAAAAGAAATACATGGAGATGACCATATCTTGGACAGAGCACTGGACATTATGTGCCTGGTCAAAACCTGGCACATAACTTTGTGCTGAGTGAAGCCTGTCCAAATGGTTACAGCTACTTTGAGAAGGCCCACAGTACCTGGGTGGGTGGGGGGGTGGGGGGTTGTACTGCCCAAACCACACCCTTCATTTCTCTTAGAAATACATGAATTACTCACTTCACTCTGATCCATGTCAACTAACATTGTGATTGTTGGTGATAAAAATATTCATGTTGACAACCCTCTCTTGCCATCTTGCCCAAGACTTTCTAAATCTGCTGGACTGTGTTGCTCTCCAAGAATTTGTAAAGGTACCAACACACACTAGGGGCCACATATTAGACCTGGTATTCACTGACAAAGCTTCTATCAGCAACTTGGAAATCTATGATCTTGGCCATCGATACTTCGTGGTATCGATGGCCTTCACATCTTTGCTACCTGCTGTGAGACTGAAGCAGCAAATATCTTTCCGCAACTAAAGACACATTGACCTTACCTCCTTCACCACTGACCTCCAATGTATCCTTCGTCACATTCCTGCAACAGTGGATGAACAAGTGATGCATTAGAACTCCTCTGCTTGGCAGGTTCAAACTGACCTCACGTGACCTAATAGGGGCATGGAGGTCAAAAATAGCGCTCAGGGAGGAGTTCTAATGCATCACTTTACAGGTTTTTGGATTTGTTTTTTTTTTTTGGTATTTTGTTTTCTTTAGAATTGTTGGTTTGGTTCTTATTCTTATGGCTAGAGGTAAATTTACATCTTTACAATTATAATGAACAGCTGTGTAAAAAATATTATGTAGATATGGTATTTCCACAGAGTGCACATGCTGATGTCAGATGTGGGTCATAAATACAGACACCATATGACAAGAATAATAGTAAACAACATGAATATTTACACACAGAAAAGTTTGAATGTGATTTTTTGGATTCAATGGAAAAGTGACAAACAGATTTCTAGCCGGATTCTGAAGCGTTCTCATCCAGTCAGCACTTTCCTCCTCAGGAATCCAACTCAGATGCACCCTGGTTCACTAAGGAGCTGCGCCAGATGAAAATGGCCAGCTGAGTCCTGGAATGTCGTTATAGACAGTCTGGACTCACAGTGCACATGCTTGCTTTCTGTGATCATCACAAGGCTTATGCCAAACTGCTGAAGGATGTGCACTCTAAATTCTATTCCAACCTTATTTATAAGAATGTTGGAAACCCCAAGCAGCTTTTCTCAACAATAAACTTTCTTTTGAAGCCACAGGTGCCTCGTATCAATACAATAACTGAGGAGCAATGCAACCGTCTTAACTTTTTCAGAGTAAAAGTTAGCAAGATCCGCTCCTGCTTAATAGGTTCCTCTTCTGTGTCTCCCCTGCCTTGGAACCTTCATCTCGGACTCTGCCATCCTTCCCAATGTTCACTGAGGTCTGACGCAACCACATTGAAGAAATCCTGCAGGCAATGAAAGCTTCATCATGCATCTTAGAGTTCCTACTGTGCTGAAAGCAGCCGTCATCCGCCCTGTACTCCAAAGCCTAGTTAGGATCCAGATGACCTTGCAAACTATAGGCCTATTTCCAACCTTGCTTTTTTGTCCAAGGTCCTCAAGAAAGTTGTTTCTTCCCAGCTCCAACTCCATCTGAAGAACAACAACTTATTTGAAAGGTTCCAGTCAGGTTTTTGGTCAGGACATAGCAGAGAAACAGCTTTGCTTAGGGTGACAAATGACTTGTTAATGGCAGCTAATGTTGGGTAACCATCTCTCCATATTCTCCTCGATCTGTCAGCTGCTTTTGACACAGTGGACCACGCTATCATCCTGGACCGCCTCCATCACACTGCCGGACTGTCAGGCAGAGCCTTAGCGTGGTTCAAATCATAGCTCTCTGACATAACCAAATATGTTTTGTTGGAATCATGTAAGTCCAGACCCCTCCCTGTTATATGTGGGGTCCCCAAAGGATCAGTCTTGGGCCCCCTGCTTTTTATCACCTACATGCTACCACTTGGTTGTGTCATCAGTAGACACAATCTGTCATTCCACTGCTACGCTGATGACACACAACTATACATCAGAACTGCTCCCAACCCTTCCATAGCCCTGTCACGTGTTGCTGCCTGCCTTGAGGAGATTAAGAACTGAATGAACAGCAACTTTCTAAAAAAGCTCAAAAGTAGTAAGACTGAGGCACTACTTGTTGGCACAACTCACCAGATCACCAACTCCTTAATATCCCAGCTCTACTTTGACAGCCAGGTCATTACTCTCTCCCCCTCAGTACCTAACCTAGGTATCAGGTTTGACCAACAACTCACCTTTGACGACCACATAAAGAATGTATCAAAAGACCTTGTTCCACCACCTTCACAACATCTCCAAGATCCGCCCACTTTTTTCCTGCCCTGAGGCAGAAAAACGTATCCATGCTTTTGTTTCCTCCAGAATGGGATTACAGCAATGGACTTTTTATGGGGATCTCCTCCAAAAACATTCAGGAATTACAGTATATTCAGAACAGCGCCGGAGGAGTCCTAATGGAAGTACACAAGTACGAGCATATCACACCATCCTTTACTCCCTCCAGTGGCTCCCAGTCTGATTTTGCATCCAATATAAAATTCTTCTGCTCACCTATAGATGCATTAATTTCCATGGTCCATCTTATCTGCAGGAACTCATTCCACTCCAAACCTCCACCCGCACCTTTAGGTCATCCAGCGGCCGGCTCCTCCAGGTCCCTTCTACCAGCTCAGAACCATAGGGGGCAGAGCCTTACACTCTGCTGCACCCCGGCTCTGGAATAGGCCCCCTCCAGCATGAGAGAAGTGCAGAGTCTGGATGCTTTTAAAATTGAACTTAAGACATTCCTGTTTAGGAATGCTTTTAACTGCTAAATACTTATTGCACTCTAGTGTTGTTTTGTTGTATTGTAGTATTGTAGAACTCAGATTATTTGGAATGAAAAGTGCATTATAAATAAAACGTATTATTATTATTATTAAAATGGATTCTGTGGCTCTCCACTATTCATCCAGACTTTTTGGGTGAGTGCCTAAGGCAAGCCCCCAGGCTGTGCTGCCCTGTTGGGTGAGCTCATGACAAAATCTGGGCCTAAGCCCAGGTAAGATGCTCCTGATATTGTTCAAGAGTGGGTCAACACAACAAAGGTGACAGTTAAAGCCGATGTCCTTGATACATCCATGTGGTGGCGCTTCAATCTGTGACTCCAGCTGCAGGTCCCTCCATGTGAACATCCCCCAAACCTTTGAATTGGCTTTGATTCACTATCCCCTCAAGGCTCTGATTATCCCTGTTGCGTGCACACCTTTTTTTTACCACACTTTTTCCTTTCACTCAGCTTTCCATTAAAGTGCTCTGATACAGCACTCAGTGAACAGCCAGCATATTTACCCTCCTTGTAAAGGCTGCTAATGACTTTCTGCTGGATATCTATCAAGTTGGCAGTTATTATGTAGGACATAACATTCCATTTCAGCATTAAATACCCTTTTTATTGGTCTTATTTACCTGCTAAAATGAACATTTGCATTAGCTGTTAGCCAATATCATAAAAAAATTACAGAAATAAAAGTTTGACATATATCACTCTGTGTAATGAATCTACATCATGAGTTTCTGTTTGAACTGAATTACTGAAAAAATAACTTCTAATGGCTAACTTATTGAGATGCACTTGTAACAAATCTTCACTGATACAATAGTTCAAATCAGTTACTAAGAGCCAAAACTTATTTGGACAGTCATGCCCTTTGATGAATGGATGTAAACTTTTGACCATTGCTTTAAGCGAAAAGGAAAAATCTTGACCAAGTATTTACCTGAAATCACAGCAATGATGTCAGATTGAGCTGTGCAGGAGGAAGAAGTAGCAGGTAAGAATAACAGGATCAGTAAACACTATTTTTAATCAGAAGTAAATGAGAGTGCGTGAGCACTGAGGGAGGAAATGATAGGGGATTAAAGAGGAGAGAGACAGTGAGATGGGAGACACAGAGGCTGGTCATTAAGGAGTCTCTAGTGGAATAAAGAAGACATTAACATTTTAATGCATGAAGTAATATTCCTGCTTTAGAAATATGTAGGAGGCACACAAACGTGGCTTACATAGCTCCTTATTCACTCTCACTCAGTCACTCATTGACTTTATTTTTATTTCCTCAAGGGATCTTTTCTGAGAACAAGGCATCTTAAATTCCAGGGGCCTCATGTGCGAAGCGTACTTACGCACAAAAACCTTATTTTTATGCAACATAAAAACCTCTTATGCAACATAAGCCACTTCCTTGCTGAGAACAAGTTAACTCTTGAATGCAGTTCAAGGTTGTAGCAAAGAGATTATTTGGCAAGTTACTAAGAAGGTAATATCAGAACAATAATCCCGAGCAGGGAACACGGTCATCATGAATGGATGATTAGAAATGCCAAGCATTTCTCTCTGAGGGAAGCAACTGTCTGGAGAGTTGTTTGTAAGAGTGCATGGAGCTTTAAGCTAAGTGGATTAGAAGAATGGAAGACCTTCCCTTGAAAAGTGTCTGCAGCAACTTTAATTAACTCTAAAGGGATATATTTTAGTATTAGGTTTCCCAAAAGCTTAAGCGCATTTTGTAGTTTTTGTATGTTTGTGACATTTTTTTTCCAATTTTAACCCAATTTTTACTTTTTTAAAAAATGACTTTTTTATGTTGTTCATAATAACTTCATTGTAGGTGAGCGTACAATAAATTTAAGTTTATGCAAAAAAAAAAGATGGCTCAACATTTTATTAAAATCAAACTTTTGTAACACTAGACAAGCAAAATTATTAAGTTGTGGTTTATGATAACATTTAATTTCAAAACAAGTGACTTTTACTATTGTTGAACCAGTGAGAGACACTGATACGTTTTGAAAATGTTAAAATTAAAAGTTCTGACTTTAGAAAAGCCGACTTTAGAAAAGGCTTAAAATGGCCTTAAAGCTTTTGAGAGTTTAATTATTATTATTATTCCTTTTTTTTAATAAACAGATGCTCTTGGAAGCTTGTATAAAAACTTTTCAGCCCGAATAACTGTAAAGTGTTTCAATTTGTCGGATTTTCTGATACCAAGCCACAGATGTAATGACATCTTTTTCTATTTATACTAGGAAACCAAATTTCCCAGCTGGGAATACATGAATGGCTCCTGAACTAAACCAGAACAACTACAGTTAACACAGCTTCTATTTGTGGATATTATTTTCAGCATTCATTGCTAAAGAAATTGGCAAAACCCTATGGTTTTCTGACATGTACTTAGTTAATATTCTCAGACTCAAAAGTACATTCGGTTTGTGAGTTAGAAGCTGAAGAGCATTCTCTGCACCTTCTTTGTTTTTGAAATACTCCAGTAACAGTAGTATCATGTGTTATTTTGTGTAAGGATGAAGACCTTTGACTGTAAAAGGAATCTTTTCAATGAACAAAAAAATATTGTTTGAGAAAAAAACTTTATTTGTATACGGACAAGGCCTGAAAACCTCGAACTTTATGTCAACAAATCAGTCTGTAGTTATTTCTACTCTGCCCACCTACAGTGACAGTCTTTCCCCTACATTATGCAATTAAGTCCAGATCAACCTCAAAGATTCTGCTGGTACTTGGTATTCTGCTATACATCTCTCCGCTACAGCTCAGCTGAGTGAGGTTTGTAGCCTTTTTCAAGCAGGGGCCGCATTTCATAGACATGTATGGAAGTTGTTTATTGCATTATAGACTAATAGATGACAGAGTAATTGCATGTTTGAGCCAGTATACCACACAAAAATAAGAGTTCACTGACCTGAATGCTTCAGAGATAACCTAGATCTATCTGTTTGCAAGAAAACACACACAGAGTGTAAAATGAGTCTGTTGTCAGCAATGATAACTTTGCTCTTTGCTCTGGACTGCTGTTTGTGGCCAAAGAGTGGTTATTACTGTGTGGGAGATAACAGGAACTCATCAAGACAAGGTTAGAAAGAATTCTAGCTGCTGAGGCGGAAACAGGGAGACTTATGGGACTGTCAATGGAAATATAAGACATAGATTTACAAATACAGACTGATTTTATGTTGCAAAAGCCTGACTTTATAGCAAAGCATTAGATGTATTTTTATTTCTAAAAAAAAATAGATCACTTGCCATTATGCTGACGATACCCAGCTCTGTCCGTCATTCTCACTTGGTGACCACACCATCTCAACACGAGCCTCATCTTGTGTCTTGCATATCAACATGCATTTAAGCTCATCACCTCCAACTAAACCTCTCTAGAACTGAAATGCTTGTCTTCCCCACTAAACCAACCATATACCACAATATCTGCATTAAAACTGTCAGGATCCTGGTGTGAGTACGTGTGTATATTTGTGTGAGTTTTTGAGGTCCAGTTTGCAAATAGGATCTTTGTTGGAGGGCAGTGACAGTCCATCAAAGGAAGCAAGAAACATGGGGGTCATGATGGATGACAGCTGACCTTTACAGGTCACGTTGTCAGTTGCTCTGTTGCTCAATCGTTCCGCATCTCACTGTAAAACATAAAAAAGACCAGCCTATACCAGACTCAACATGCCACCCAGTTCCTAGTGCAGACTATGGTTATCTCCTGCTTGACTACAGCAAGTTCTCCCAACCTTTGCTGTGAGACCTCTGCCGGTGGTTCAGAACCCTGCAGCATTCAAACGTCACCTCTCTGTATGTTAAGCTTCACAGGCTACCTTTAGTCTCCCGAATCGAATTCAAGTCGCTGCTGTTAGTCAACAAAGTCCTTAATGGAACGGCTCCCATCTACGTGAAAGGCACGCAACGGCTTAGGTCATGACTCAGTCACTCCGATCTGCTAACAGTGCCTACACCACGCTCAAGACAACGCAGACTGGTTTCATGTGTTGTTCCACCATGGTGGAATGACCTACTGAGCGCTATCAGAACAGGGACATCCCTATCTATCTTTAGGAAACTCTTGAAGAGCTTGCTCTTCGGAGAGCATCTACTACCCTAGCACCTACCCTGTACTGCCCTGCTCTTCCCTCTATGTCAGCGCTCTATTTCTACACTGTCACCTTGTGACCTCTGACAGAACCTGACCAGTGGTCTTCCTTTTACCTGGCTCATTGTTATATTTGAAATCAACTTTGTTATACTCTCATATGTAAGTCAATTTGGATAAAAGCCAAATGTGTAAACAGACATTCAGTATGTTCCTGTGTCTCAACTTTTTTTTTCTGTGTAGAGAAATTGTTTGATTTACTGATTTTCAGGCAACAATCCTCAGTATTGCCCCTCAGAAGTAAGGTCTTTCCCTAACGTCTAGGACATTGAGCTGTACTCTAGTTGTTTGTTTGTTTACTGTTTATTTGATAGGGACAAGTATGCTTCATGAAACATGTCACACACTATAACATTTTAGCCAAGGCTAATTCTCAATGCCTGTCCCTAGTTAGGCTTATACATACAACACAAAACAACATTGACTGTACACATGCACAACACAGATCAAAAACATCACAAATGCAACATCAAATCAGTCCAGACAATGTTCACATCTCTGACCACTCAATAAAAGGTATTTAACTTTATGATTAAAAAGGACTCCCCTGTTTGACTTTTCCTTTAATTCTACAGGTAAAATATTCAATGTTTTAATGGCTTGTACAGTGAAAGCTGATTGCTCAAAAGATGTTTTGCGCCTATGAACTAATTTCCACTCTGGGCTCCTCTTGTGACTGAGCCTGCAGCTCTGAGACTACACAGTCACTAAAAATCTGAGGGGCCTGATTGTAAAAACATTTTGGCGGTAGACCTCAGCAGCTGCCGCTTTTAGTGAATTCTGCATTGTGGTTTATCAAAACCACAAAGTTCAGTGTGTTGGATTGGGCTTTTATGCACATACGTTCAGCCTGGCAAGAGCCAGGGCCTTTAGAGGGGAAAGGTGGAGAAGGGTTTTGTCTGTGAGAGCAGACAAAAAAGTAAATAACAAACGGCCATTATTATCAATACACCTAATAAACTAGATAACAATGCAGTCAACAGAAATGACCAAAACATTGGCAGCCAAGAAAGATGATGGGCTAACATTGCACTACTCTTGACATTTTAAGCAGCACATCACCTCACAAATCCCAATCTCAAAATGATGCTGTAAGGTTTGTTGAAGTCATTTTCATTGTATAATAGGGGCCATGAAGGGTTCATATTAGCAATAGAGTGTTTGGTGGTCTAGGGGGAAAGATGTCATTTTTCAAGAGAAAGTATTCTTGCTACTTTCTTTCAGGTATTCTGGACACATTCACATGAAAGAAGGAAGAACATGCATTTATCTCTTAAAAACCTGTTTATTTCAAAATGTAGCCTCATCTCTTTTGTGTAATGGGCTGTGAAGCAGCAATTATTCTTTCCAAAATGTATCACCTCAATTGTTTTGTGCAGCTCCAGGGAATCTTTAAATACTTTATTTTATTATTAATCATTACCAAAAATAAACTTAGTACAAAAACTAAGGAATTTTGTGTTTGGTCAATTTTTTTCTTTGTTGTAACAAAGCTTCTTGGCAACAAATGTTATACTACTGGAATGCCTGTTTGTTTCTCCTTAAATTGAGCCACATCTGTAAGGAAAATGCATTTTGTGGATTGAGCTGCAGAGCTATGTGGGTTACACCCATGAAAAACTTGCCAGTTCTCTCCACCAAAACCGGACAGCTTATTCTGCTCTTGACTCTTGCTCCAAAATCGGTTTAGCGATGTTCATTTCTCCAAACACACTAAATTCTTCAACTGTTTGTGTCTGCATCTGTGGGGTAGAGCAAGAATAACATATTAAATGTAGTTCAAATGTTTAGATTTATAGAAAATGTCTTGGTCAAAGAAGGAACGGGGTTCTTTAGTACCAAATTATTGCCATCCACAGTGGGTGACTGACTTTGTTCTTCAGATGCTCTGGTCCAAAGATGACAATCTCTGTGCCCTCCAATTGTCCAGTTTCCAGATGCCAGAAGGTGCCACATTCATCTGTTCAAGTGATACGCAAGTATAATCAGCATGGGAATGTCTAGTCTTCATGCAGTTCAGGAAGGAGACAGGTCATGTGGCTTAAAGATGAACAGGTTTTGGTGTGAAATTTGCAACCACAAAACAAAAGCAAATATGAAGAATGTGAAGATGCTGCTGAAGCGATCACTCAAAAAGCAACATAACAAGCCAAATTACAGTTTGCAAATTAACTCAGAGACACATACTTAAATTTGTTTAGACCTAAAGAAAATAAAACTAATGTGTGTGGACATAATGACCAGCCCGAGAACACTGGCCCTGCCACTCCAGTACATTTAAGTATGGCGGGGGCAGGATCATGTTGTGGGGGTACACTGCCCCATAACCCTGTCCATTTTATCTGCGCATTTATGGCCAATTAGATAGATGAAATATGTCACACACATTTATTAAATATTTATTAAATATATTAGCATGTCGTCTATACTAGAATGAACGTTAGCATGTTCAGCACGTGTAATCCAGCATGTATATTGGCGATATGAAGAGAGACAGCAATGTGCATGCATCAACTGCCTGCATCAGTCAGTGTGTGACACAGCACCATCATTGGTGAGGCACAGCTATTCACTGCCTCACCTTCCCTTTCTCCAATGTATTTGAATCAGCAATGTGTATATTCAGTGATTTTGACCTTATAAATGTTAACGAACTATCAAGTGGCCAAACTGATTTTCTTATTGGTAGTATTTCACTTGTCATGATAACAGGTGAGGCTCTGCCTCCCTATTTGCTGAAACACTTGCTTTTCTAGACAAAATTAGCAAAGATAGTTCTGTGGTGAGAGCGCTTACTAGTTCACATAATGCACAAACAAATCTGACGAAGGTGAGATGTCTCAATCTTATTAGATTTCTAACATTTGAACAGTTCTCAGCATGAATTTACTTGAACTAATTATAAACTACAAACTTATTCAATGCCTATGTAACTTAATCACATCATGAGCTTAATACTGTCTTTGCACAAAAGGCAGCGCGCACATACACACACACACACACACACACACACACACACACAGATTGTTGTTTTTTCTTCCATGGAGCTTATCATGTTAACATGTTTAATTATGCAAATCACAGTCTGTCACAGGTGGTTCATCTCAGGCTTACCTGTTCTGTCCTGTTCAGTCCCTGTACATGTTAACAATATACCTGGGGCACAGGAGTAAAATAATAACTCAAAAATTGAAAAAATGATTTGTTTAGCTTTGCCATGTTTCAAAAGAATTAAACAAATAAAGAATTATAATATAATTTTTGTAATATTTAGCATCATATATTTAACATTCAGCTCCATGGACTCACTGTTGGTCAAAATCGAATGCACACATCATAGCAAAACATAAGAATATTAGTCAACCAGCCACTACTATGCTTGCTTAGCATAGATTTAATCAACGAAATATAATAAGTCAGTAAATCAGTACCAATGCCATCACTCTACATACTGTATGTGTTTTTAATAGGAGAATGTGGGAACTCTGGCTGTTTTCCCACTGTATCAACCTCTGTTGTACGATTAGCCGCAGTGGGACTTCAGAGCTGAGTATTGATTGAAGACTGGCTTAATGAAGGTGACATTTCAACCCACAAACCCAGCCCATGTCATCTACTTCCCACAGGGGTGGAAGTACCAGGAAGAAGAAGGTAGTGACTGATTTTTCTAATTAGTTGACCAATCTGTCCTTTATCTTAATATATGATAGGAAATCGCTGCTTTTTTTAAATTATTATGATAGATTATAAACATTATTTATATTTATTGTCACGTGACTCAAGTCTCTTCTGTATTTTGCAAATCTGTACTTAAGCTATGACCAGCTTAAATGCTAAAATCAAGTGTTAAAATGAGTGACAACCAGAACCCACAGATGGAAAAATGTATTGATCTGTGCATCACTTTTTAACCTCGTATTTCTTCAGATTCTGTCCTCAGTTCCTCTTGTTCAACAGATTTTCAACTTGAGATGAAAATCACTGAGATGTAAAGAAGGTTGGAACAAAGAGCTGAACTTTTAACCTGTCAAATCATCATCCACACTGCCTGAGCACTGGCAGGGCCTCTGCGTGTGATGTGAAGGTGCTGACATTTCTCTCCTGCCTTTTGAGTCCCTCCATTTCTTTATATCAAATCAGACTTCACAGTGAGTAATAAATGGAAGGGAATTTTCTAATAAGGTGTTGATAATGCTGCTTTTTTTTAAAGGTTTTTGTGGTGCAAGTGGCCTTATATCATTACTAGCTGGACAGGAAGAATGGCAGAGAGAGGTGGAAGACATGTAGCAAATGGCCACTGCATTGAGGACTGTAACCTCTTGTGATTTCTAACCGTGCAAATGGGCTGCTGTCAAATGTGTTGTCCCATTCTTGTTATGATATATACAGCCCTCTGACCGGCAGACGGTGCCAGATTTTCGAAAACATTTGTGAGTAGTTATCCAGCGTTCCTTCCTGACTGATCTCGTTCCATGACCTTGCCTTGCCTTACGGATTATTCCCTCTTGCTTGCTCCTTGTCTGACGGATTGGATTTTGGATTTCGACTCTGTTTTCTGCCTCTGGTTTATGTCTCTGCCTGCCCCTTGTCTGACGCCTCTAGCTCTGGAATTCGACCCTGTTTCTGTCCCTGGATTTACGTCTCAGCCTAACCACTGGTTTATTCAGCCTGAGTTCGCCTGGCTCTCTAGTCTGCCTGGATTTATTGTCAAGAGGACAATCACAGCTCTCTGTGTTCCTGTCACAGCGTCAGCTGGTTCCCCGGAGGATTTGGATCAGTCGGCAATCCGACTTCAGTCTGTTGGACGCTTCCTCATTAACTGTCTGGATCTCTTCCTCCTCTGGATTCTGTGCCTCATAACCAGACTGAGAAGGTTAGTGGCTTTATCTAACTCCTTGCAGATCCTGAGTTTTATTCAGCCACTAACTAGTCTCTCTGTTCTCAGTGGTTCCTGGAAGCTGACTGCTGTTCTTCTGCTCTCTGATCCTGAGTTTCTGAATAAACCTTTTTACTTATCACTTTGCGTTTGGCTGAATTTGGGTTCTCTGTCTCTGGTCGTGATAATTCTATGATGGTTCAGACCGCTTCTTCCCTAGTGGGTTGTGGGGAAGCTGGTGCCTATCTCCAGCAGTCTATGGCTGGGAGGCTGGGTACATCTTGGACAGTGCTACCTGCTTTGTCCGAATGACATTAGGTATGTTGAAGCAGGTGTATGACGGCATCTTCAACTCCAACTCCAGAGCTATAAGCAATTTGAAGCGGCCCTGAAATGTGCTTGTTTGCTTACTGGGCCAACAGGAGTCTCTCTAGGACTTTCATGATGTGGTATGTCAGGGCAACCGGTCTTTAGTCATTGAGGACTACTGGTTTGTTTGAAACTAGAAAAAGGCAGGATGTCTTCCCCAGCACTGGAACCTTCTCGCAGGTAAGGGTAAGGTTGTCTGCAGCACAGAAACAAGTGAGCAGAAAGTTCAATGTTTGTGGTGCAGAGATAATATTTCTCAGCAGCATATCCTGAATCACACCAACTGCTGCTGACAAGCACTTCCTTTGATTTTGCATCTCCTGCTCTGTGTCTATGACAAGCTGCCACCTTGTGCTACTCTGGTGTTGCTGGCTTGTATTGTATTGCATTCTGTTCTTTACAGTTATAAATTATTATTCCGTAAATATGCAATCTACCCTCTCAAAACAAGTAACAGGTTTAAATTGTGTACTTTAACTGTTTCTTACGATTCTGGGCAATGCAAAGCTAAAGGTGGAAAAAAAGCATGAGAATAAAATTAACCACAAATGAAGTGGGAATTAAATGCTAAAAGATAGGAATAATATTTTTACTTCACAACAGTGAACAGTAATTGTAGATAAATTACAGAGATGATGAAAGCAGCACCATTCTGGAGAGCCCATATTTACATATTATCATCACGCTTTTGCAAATAAACTCTAAGTATGTTCTAATTCCCCTGTCTTTGAATTTCTTAAAAGGGCACTTCAGTTGAAGCAGAAGCCTGATTTATTATGCACATCAGAGATTCTGCAATTTGCTGTGCCTGGGACCGTGTATGAAGACAAGTAAAGGCTCTCATGCAGGAAACTGAGCTCAGCTGCAAACGTATTATTGCTATCATGAGAGAAAGCGAGCAGAACCATCTTCGAAAGACAAAGGTTAAAAGTGAATAATTATTTGGATGATTGTTTATCGTTTTGATCAGAAGTTTACATACCTTCACCACTGACATGTCATGCTCTGTTTGGACTTTGAATTGTTTATTTGAACTGTTTTGTTTTTTTTCAGGGTGGAATGATCAGAGAACAAATAACTTCTATAATTTTTGAAGTGTAGAAGTTTTAATGTGTTGCAAAATTTTCTCTAATCTTGATAGGGGGAACATTTGATCCCACAAGTTAAAACCTACACATACTCCGCCAATAATATTTGGCTTCTCAAGGTGAGGAGGAAACACATACTTTTACTTTTCATCAATAAACTTCTGGTCTAATTCTGTCTGAATATTAGATAACTCTTCCTATTAGAAATTGTAGAGCTCATTTAAATTGATTGGTTTCCTGTCCCAAAGCTGACTTTTAGGCATGGTCAGCTTTTAATTTTCAAAAGAGTTGAGGTTGAAGCCATCCTGAAGCTTAATGTTACATACTGCTTTGTATGTTCCAGTTTGTATGTTTGGGATCATTGTCCTGTTGGAGCAATCAGCTGTGTCCACATTAACTGACCCAAGCTGTAAGCCTCTGATGACAGGAAACTGTTTAGGATGCTCAGAACCGACCCACCCCATATTAAAGTGAGCTTAGCATTGTTATAGACTAAGAGGGTGCAGACCAAAAAAAGTAAGTTCTTAAATAGTTTTCAAGTATGTCAAACATTTTCAGCTTTCCTCCTGTGGAAGCCAAATGCCTTCTGGAGAAAGGTTTAATAATCAGAAGAGACAAAGATTATGCTGTTTGGACAAGATGACAAGTAGAATCTTTGGAGGAGTCAAAACCTGAGAACACTGTAACAACTATCAAGCACAGTGATGGTAGCATCATGTTATGGGACTGTTTTGCTGCTGGTGGCACTGGTGCATTGCAAGTAATAATAAAGGACTGGATTGTGATTTCAAACATACATGAAAACTGGTTTTGGATTAACCATGCTAATATTAAGCCCCTGAAAAGATTCTCACTTCTACCCAGTTGAAGGTTTTTGGACTTTATCAACAAGACAGGTCCGTGCCAGAAAACCAACCAATTTAAAATAACTTTACCATTTTTGATGAGAACCAGTGACAGGGAGGCATGCCTCACCACCTATGGCACTGTGTCTCACACTCTGACTGATGAGGGCAGTTGGTGCATGCCCATAGTTGTCTCTCTTTATATCGCCAATATACCTGCTGAACTACACATGTACTTAACATGCTGGCGTTCCACAGTCTGTCTAATATTTTTAATGAATTTGTGGGACATATTTAATCTTTCTAATGGGCCATAAATGGAGAAAATGGACAAGGGGAGGCAAAAAGCACAGTGTCGCACTGGTAGGGGGCAGTACTGAGCCCCATAATTAAAAGCATTTAAAATAATTAACTGTTTCAGTTAAGGTCAAAATTTAAATATAAGCCTGTATTTTGGGTTCATATATTTCTATGAATCCAAAATACAAATGGAGTGCAAGGGTGGCTTGCCCTCTCCAGGTTGGATGGGAGCCCCTGCCTCAAGTGGAGGAGTTCAAGTATCTCGGGGTCTTGTTCACGAGAAAGGGGTGAATGTAGCAGGAGATCGACAGACGGATTGATGAGGACCCGAAAGGGAAAGTTCCATATTTATCGATCGGTCTACCTTGCAACCCTCACCTATGGGCATATATTTTGAGTCATGACCGCAAGAATGAGATCCCAGACACAAGCACTGAAATGAGCTTCCTCCACAGGGTGGCCAGGCACTTCCCTACAGATAGGGTGAGGAGCTTGGCCATTCGGGAGGAGCTCGGAGTAGAGGCGCTAAACGGGACGGCCCACCACATACAATACCATACTGAAAAAAAATAAATAAAAAATAAAATCTATCTATCTATCTATCTATCTATAGTTCTTTTTTTGCTGTATTATGTATTAGATAAAAGTAATCCTCATCTAAAAAAAAGTATAAATCTATTTACATGCAGCCAAATATTTTATAGCATCTCTTAGAATACAGAGAATAAAACATCGGTGGAGATGGTTGAGGTGAATGACTCTTTGATTAAAAAAGCTTTTAGTTTGGTCAGTATGGTACCGTATGTGGAAGATTTGTATCCTTTACATTTTGCAGATTGTATTTTATTTTTCTCTTGATTAGACCTGTCATGGGCTCTGACATAGAACCAGCCATCTTTAATGGTTACATTTGTTTAGTCACTCACTCCTGCTCCAACTATGGGTGCAAAAAAAAGAGTTATGCAAGTTTTGCAAGATCAAGACCCAAAGTGTTCCATTGGTTCCTTCTGGACATTCTGTTATCCCCACGTTACTAATCCCACAGCTGCAGAACAGTCCAAGTATCTCTGCAAAATGAAAAGACTGAGCTGTAGTTTAAGAGGGACACACTAAGACAACAGTCCCCTGCATAGTCCTCTTCTACCAAGTACCAGCTCATAGAATTATAGTGACTTTGTTAAATTTACATACTGTTTATCCAGCAGCTCACAAACGAACCAATAAGTACATCTAAAGCTCTGCAGGCCTGTATTGCCTCAGTTAAGGTCAAAGTTCATGATTCAACAATAATTGTCTAATTTCCACTCTCCAAGGGCAAAACCACTGCTGACCAGTTAGTAGGCTTAGGGGTAATTACTTTTCCACATAGGGCCAGGTTGGTTCAGATAGCATTTTCCCTCAGTAATTAAAATCATCATTTTGAAAACTGTTTTTGTATTTATCAGGTTATCTCTCTACAACAGTAGAAACACTAAGGTGTGACCCAAAGGAAAAACAGTAGTACTACTATTTTTTCATGGCACTGCAGAAAGTTTCGAACTTTTCGGTATATTATCTTTATAGCATAGGCTACTGCAGGTCAGCTCCTTGGATTCATACGTTTGTGGACTAATAAGCGATAAGGGAACACGGCGGACCCTCAGTAAACACACCAAAATGGGAACATAGCACTGTGGTCATAGAGATGTTTGGCTTATGGAGAGTGGAAATAACCTAATTCTGCTTGAGGTGTGGGTAGTTTTCCGATGCATAGTAGCTGACTTCTAAAATCAGTTTGTTTAGCTGGATTTTATTTCAGGGGTATAAGAGTAGAGGAAGCTGAGATATACAGTGCCTTGTGAAAGTATTCGCCCCCTTGAACTGGTCAACCTCTTGCCACATTTCAGGCTTCAAACATAAATATATAAAATTCTAATTTTTTGTTTAGAATCAACAACAATCGTGACACAATCGAGAAGTGGAATGAAATTTATTGGATGCGTCAAACTTTTTTAACAAATAAAAAACTGAAAAGTGGGGCGTGCAATATTATTCGGCCCCCTTGCGTTAATACTTTGTAGCGCCACCCTTTGCTGCAATTACAGCAGCAAGTCGCTTGGGGTATGTCTCTATCAGTTTTGCACATCGAGAGACTGAAATTCTTGCCCATTCTTCCTTGCAAAACAGCTCGAGCTCAGTGAGGTTGAATGGAGAGCGTTCGTGAACAGCAGTCTTCAGCTCTTTCCACAGATTCTCGATTGGATTCAGGTCTGGACTTTGACTTGGCCATTCCAACACCTGGATACCTTTATTTGTGAACCATTCCATTGTAGATTGAGCTTCAGGTTTTGGATCATTGTCTTGTTGGAAGATAAATCTCCGTCCCAGTCTCAGGTCTCTTGCAGACTCCAACAGGTTGTCTTCCAGAATGGTCCTGTATTTGGCCCCATCCATCTTCCCATCAATTTTGACCATCTTCCCTGTCCCTCCTGACGAAAAGCGGGCCCAAACCATGATGCTGCCACCACCATGTTTGACAGTGGGGATGGTGTGTTCAGGGTGATGAGCTGTGTTGCTTTTACGCCAAACATATCGCTTTGCATTGTAGGCAAACAGTTCGATTTTGGTTTCATCTGACCAGAACACCTTCTTCCACATGTTTGGTGTGTCTCCCAGGTGGCTTGTGGCAAACTTTAAACGAGACTTTTTATGGATATCTTTGAGAAATGGCTTGCAGTTCATCCAGAGTGATCATGGGCCTCTTGGCTGCATCTCTGATCAGTCTTCTCCTTGTTTGAGATGAGAGTTTAGAGGGACGGCCGGGTCTTGGTAGATTTGCAGTGGTCTGATACTCCTTCCATTTCAATATGATTGCTTGCACAGTGCTCCTAGGGATGTTTAAAGCTTGGGAAATCTTTTTGTATCCAAATTGTATCAAATTTGTATCCAAATCCAGCTTTAAACTTCTCCACAACAGTATCTCGGACCTGCCTGGCGTGTTCCTTGGTCTTCATGATGCTCTCTGCGCTCTGAACAGAACTCTGAGACTCTCACAGAGCAGGTGCATTTATATGGTGACTTGATTACACACAGGTGGATTCAATTTATCATCATCAGTCATTTGGGACAACATTGGATCATTCAGACGTCTGGAGTGAGTTTGCTGCAATGAAAGTAAAGGGGTCGAATTATATTGCACGCCCCACTTTTCAGCTTTTTATTTGTTAAAAAAGTTTGACATATCCAATAAATGTCATTCCACTTCACGATTGTGTCCCAGTTGTTGTTGATTCTAAACAAAAAATTAGAATTTTATATCTTTATGTTTGAAGCCTGAAATGTGGCAAGAGGTTGACCAGTTCAAGGGGGCCGAGGACTTTCGCAAGGCACTGTGTATCACTCTTTTTTACAATACACTAGCATACTAACATGCCATGATCCAAGTGGGGAGCCATTTAGCTGTTCAAACATCACAAGTGTAACATGCTGAGGGCACTAATATGGATGTAAGTGTGTGTGTGACAACAAAAAAATAACCTTAACATTTTTGTCGGCATAAATTTATCTTCATAAGTTAACACAGCCACAAAAACATTCAAACCTAAACAGTTTCAGGTTTAGGTTTGTGTGCTCTGACATCACCTATTAGTTAACAGCACGGTGAGCTTTAGGAAGTAGAATAACTCAGTTCCTCTTGTTGTGATGTACACAGACAATCGGTTTCCTTTATGGCAAAATATTTTGTCTGATTCATGGTCGGTCTTTAAGAACTACAATCCTAAGTAATTTCTTTAAGCAGGAAATAAAGCACCTAACAGAATCCTATGAGGGACCAATTTGTTTACTCCTATATGTGATTAGGATACATAGTTATTTTCTTTTGAAGGGGATTGAATGTAAGATGCTCTGAAGTTAAAGTTGGAATGACAGGATGAGGAGGCTGAACTTTGAGCTGGAGAATTGACATACTTTTCCCTGGCATCCTAAACCAATGATTGAATAACAGATTTTCAAGCCAATAGGGCCCAGAAAATAAAAAAAATACACAGGTGGGTTTTTCAGAGTTGCACTGTTGTTCCTCAGATACAATGCAAGGCTAAAAAAAAAACATGACATGCTTTTTATATCTCCTCTGTAAATGAGAATTTTAGTAATTTAAACCATGAGAATCATCTCCTAGTATGAAAGAAAACTATAAGCATTCTGTGAAAAAGTGGATAAAAAGTTAAAAACATGTTTTAAAAAATTTGTAGAGCATTACCAAGGTTAACAGAGCTCTTTAATTGTGGACTATATCTCTCAATACACTTAGGTATCAAATGTCATCTCATTAATTTTTAAACGGACACATGTTTCGAGCTGATATGGCAAATGACACACAGTATTATAGGTTATTTTTTTCTCTGTTGAGCTGCACAGCCTTGTTAGATGAGACCACCTGTCATGAATTTTGCAAATTTTACAGCAATCAATGAGCTGCAGACATTGAGATTGAGTTAACTTATCTTGGTTTCAGCTTCTTGTACCTTTTCACCACTTGAAGATATTGATTGAAGATAAAACTATTATTTGTTCATAAGACAGCATTATTTTAATTGTTGGGACAGGTTGTGTTGAGCATAAAGAAAATAAATCAATATAATTCCCAGCATTTCCTTTTCAAACGATTGTATTTCTTTATCAAAACACTATGATTCAAAAGCAGTTTCTGCAAATTAGTGCAGGGCACATTAATTAATTGAGCCATTTAATCTGAATATACTTTTTCTTAACAATAAGCTACTTAGTATCTAGCTGACTTCCTATTAACAGAATCAATGGCAGGTGGTAACAAGAACAGTACCGAATAATAATCAAGGAAACCAAGACTAGTTATGATTGTATTAATGGTGGCTTTTTGCGGCTAATCTCTGCATTTAAATTCTGTTCTGAAACGAACAGACAGATGACTCACATTTTAAACCTTGGAATTAACTTTTGATGAAAGTTTCTTCATCTGAAGTGTTTTCATCTCCGCTTGGCCCACCAGGGACTGACAAAATGTTTGACAAGCACAGCACATATAGCTGGGTGGTGCTTGGCAGTCAACAGCATGACTGCTGGCCCCATAGGGTGTGTGATGTTGTCAGCCTCTGAAGCTCTTGCCTTTGGTCACAAAGTGGGGCTCAATGTGACTCAGAAAAATGTGGAAATGTGTCTGTGTCATTGTACTTTGAGTAAGTTTAGTTTTCTGAGCTCCACTCTAGTGTCAGTCTGTTATCCTTTCAGTTTGTTTATTCTTTTTGACATTTTCTCTAAATAAAACTCTTCCCCCTTCTGTTTTGTTTTAAAGTTAATAGGTTAGGTCATGGGGGCCACTGAATAGAAGGGTCTGTCTCCTTTTGTTTTCAGCTTAGAATGGGGCACCATCAGCAGACCCTGATCACAGGACCTTAGGGACTTGCCAGGGACATATGGCTGCAGCTGTCCTCTGATATAACCTGGTGCCTGCCTGTGAAGAGCTCTCTGAGTCAGTAAAATAATTTGAGATTAACCAGAAGCCAGAGTAGTTGCATCAAAAAGCCTGGCAGCCTACTGCTTTCCAAGAACTTGTAACCATTCTAGGTAAGTTTTGCTAAGACATGTTTATACAGCATCAATAATCCAATAATGATGAAACTAAAGCATGAATAATTATTTGCAGTTCAGGATGTAACATGATAGAGCTTAGGTCATCTATTTTATCACTGAAAGACAATACAAACAATGTAACTGTTAGTTGTTAATCAACATGCACAAGGTTATTTAGACCTGTGGTTATCCTGTACTGTAAAAACACTTACATAGCATATTTTGTGCGAATTAGAGGTTGTTTAATATTATCAGACTCTCTCAGTTTGGCTTAATCTTTGTTTCTGTGGTGTGTATTTTTCATCATTGAATATGGCAGCATAATTTAAGTTTGCATGGCTACATGTGAATCATAATATTTTGATTCCATGCATCCAAGACAGACTTGTTTGGCCATAAGTACCATGTGGGGAGAAAACCAGACAGCATATAAGCATGGCACTGGAAGTCTTGTTCTTGCAACCACAAGACCACAGGGCACAAGGCACATCTTTATGTCAAAGATGTTAACACTTCAACAACATGTTTATGTTGGAAGCGACAATTTTAGTTTTTTTTTTTTTTTAACTTAATGGCTACTGAATTAGTAGTGGTACACTAATTAGGACAAAAAAAATATTGGAGACCTAGAACTCTTTTGGGGAAAAAACATTCAGGTTCACTTTATTAGGTACATATGGGAAATTATTTAATGTATATACCGAACCAGCCAATCTCATTGCAGCAATGTATTTAAACATCTAGACATAGTAAAGACAACTTACTGAAGTTAAAACTGGGCATCATAATATTTAATGACCTAGATGAGCAGTTTTAGAAATACTCAGACCAGCCCGTCAACCAGGATTTTTACCAGAGGAGAATGGGCAGACCGGTTGTAGCACTTAAACCTCAGTTAATTAACCTTGTAAGTTTACATCTAAGATGAAACTACATTTAAGGAGCTTAACTTTGTTTTACAAACCAAAACAACACCAAAATAGACTTTTTTAAATTAAATAGACTGAGTTTAATTATGCATTAAGCTTTTACTGTTTTACTATTGAACATCGTCATCATACAAACTGTTATAAATACAAGAGCAAATTTTGTCAAGTCATCTAAGTGATCTAATAAAAATATTTTACTATAAATAAACAATTTTGCAGTGGAAATAAAACCAAAAACCTAATGTTCAACTAGCCAAAAATATTTTTAATAAACTGTAATCAACAAGTTTAAAATAGGTTAATGAAGAACAAATAGACTGAATGACAAATTCAGTTAAAACAGCCACAGCCATGAAAGCATGAATGTTTATGTTATTTTAACCAGAAAAAAAAAAAGAAACACAAAGATGGTGATAGAGGGCTGCACGGTGGTGCAGTTGGTAGCACTGTGTCCAAAGACATGCCTGTTAGGTTAATTGGCCACTCTAAATTGCCCTTAGGTGTATGAATGAGTATGTGCATGGTTGTTTGTGTGTTGCCCTGCGATGGACTGCTGACCTGTCCAGGGTGTACCCCGCCTCTCGCCCATAGACTGCTGGAGATAGGCACCAGCTCCCCCGCGACCCACTATGGAATAATTGGTAAAAAATGACTGACTGACTGACAAAGATGGTGATTAAAGAAGTTTATTGATAAAAGTTAATATCTTTGTCACTCGGACCCCGGAGGAAGACATGAATGCTGAATTGAATTGAATTGAATTAATGTCTTAGGCTTAGAATTAGATTAGTCTTCCCCCCTTGGGATCCGATACTGGTGGTGGAGTGAAGGCCTAAGAAGGTAAGGGAGCCGGGAGGAGTATGGAAGGGAGATGGTGGAGGTTGGGCAGAGGAGGGTCGAAGCTCAGCTGAAGAGCGGGGAATCCATGACTGGGGGTCCTTGAAAGCGAAGCCTTGGAGAATGATTGATTGAAGACACATGCGGATCTGATGCTGATTGGACAGAGAAGAGATTCACGCTGGAGTCACAGGACGGCCGGGGGGTGGAGGTGAGTCTTTCAGTTTGAATATTCATAAAAACTCCATTTCAACCTGAAAAGACCCACAATAAGAAACACAAAGATGATGATTAGAGAAGTTTATTGATAAAAGTTAATATCTTTGGCGCTCGGACCCCGGAGGAAGACATGAATGCTGAGAATGACATGAGCTTGAATTAACATCTTAGGCTTAGAATTAGATAAGTCTTTCCCCAAAAAAGGGCTGAGGCCGAGGCTGGAATTAGACAAACTAGATGAGTGATTTGGTAGGCAGGGTTAAAGTTATGCATAGAGACAAGTGAGGGGAGGACATGGATGAGAAAGTAGAAAAGGGAAGAGCTGGATAGGCATAGCGAAAGGATGAGATAGGAGAGAGGAAGAGTCAAGCCTGATAGGACATAGAGAGGAATTGATTGGACCTGTTGAGGAGAGAGGGAGGTTACAATGCTTGAGATACTAGATGGTTGATTGAACCGAGAAGGCCCTGGGAAGAACAGCTAAGATTGCGAGAGGAAAGAGGAAAGAGGAAGAGGAAAGAAATGATAGATCATGCCACGAAGGCAGTGAGAAGAAGAAGAAGACAGCCGCGGAGGCTGAGAAATGAAATATCGAGCATCCCTCATCAAACTTGATGAGGGATGCATGAATTGCCGCTGAGGCAATGAGAGAAATAGATTGATAAAGATGGTATGACGTGCCGCGGAGGCATCGAGAAATGAATACATTGCCGTGGAGGCGATAAGGATGATATTTCGTGAAACAGAGGCATCGAGAAACAGAAGCATTGCCGCTGAGGCAGTGAGAAAAATGTTTCGTGCCGCGAATGCATGCACTGCCGCAAAGTCAATAGGGATGATGAAGAGTTAACCAGAGAAGGCAAGGAGGAGGAAAGGGAGGCCAGCGAGGGAGCAAGAGAGGAGAATTGAACCTATGAGAAGAAAAATGATGAAGATAGATGGGAATGACGTGTCAGTACCTGATGAGAAGAGCAAGAAGAGAAGTCTAGGGAGAGGGAGAGCGATTAACTGTAGCTGACTGATGTATGGGGAAAGGGACCTAAAGACACGAGAATAAGGCAGATGAAGTTAGGAAAGACGATCTCTCCTACTAGGATAAGCTGAATCGTGAAGGCCAACCACCACCAGATAATTTGAGAAGTTCTTACCTGAGAACTGAGGGAACGTTGAGCATTTAAGAAATCTGGACAAACGTAGGATGAGAAAGCAGATGAAGACCAGCGCCTAACTGCTGGAGGGATGCAGATGAGAGTCCTTAGGCGGCCGCAGTAGTAGCTGCTCCTATCCTAAATTAATGGCCTGAGAACTGATTGGGGGGCAGGTTGCATTGGGCTAAAGTTTGTCTGAAATATTTGAGAAACCAGGAAGCGGTCATAGGGGCTCTTTCTGGAGTGAGAAAGAGAGGCATAATAGGTGGGCCGAGCTTGTGATGTTTGAGAGTGAACTTGAACATGGCTCGAAAGGGGCAGAATGGACCATCGTGGGGGGTGATGGAAATGAAACAGGGAACTTTTCCTTTAGTGTGTTTGAGGTAAACTTTGAAATGATCTGGGAAGAATTTTAGGTCTACAAAAGCTAAATCACTAGATAGATCGAAGGAATTAGAAAGAGAAGTAAATTCACCTAGCCTAAGGAAACCTTAGAAGGCGAGAAGAAACGCACTGGTGAGGAGTGACCCTAAATATTGAGAAAAAGGGCCAGAAAGGAGGGTCGAAGTGAGGATTTGAAGAAGAGGAAGAGTTAAAGGTTTAGGGGAGTCAGGCTGAGGAGTGCAGTGTTTGGCAATGCCTTTAAAGAGAAGTTTAATTTATTGATTCAAAAAAAGGCTTGTAGCGGGTTCAGAAAGCAGTTGCCTAGAGAAGAAATTGAGTTTGAAGTGACGGCGTTCAAAACAATGGGATATGAAAGCTAGGACTGTAGGAAAACTAACTGGGTGAAGGGGGTATTGTGAGCGAGACAGAATTTGGAAAAAGTTTGAAATGCAAAAGAGTAAGATCTTAAAGTTGAAGGAGCTAGACCTAAAGAACAGTAAAATTTGGCTGATTGGAGCAGGGAATGAAGGGATGGGTCTAATCCAGCCTCAGAAGTTTGAGAGAAGGTATAGGAGTGGTGTTGATGTTGGCTGATGGCCAGAGACGGTGGAAGACCTGGAATTTGGAGCGAGATAGACCGTCGGCAACAGAGTTAAAATAAGGTGGAACATGACGGGCACATAAAATGAAATTATTAGTGACTGCTTGCCAGGTGATGCGGCAAAGTAGGCCATGATTAGAAGATGAACGGCCTTTGTTTATAGCTTCAACTACAGCTGAGTTAGTGCATAAAGCTGCGATACATTTTCTTTTTCAGAGGGGGCCCCAAACACAACAGGCTATGGTGATAGGGATGATTTCATAAAATGTTGAGGATTCTGATTGAGGGAAGGAGGCCGGCCTGCGAACTATTGCTCTGAAAGAACCCCCCAAAACCCACGGACGGGGCTGCGTCCGTGAAGAATTGAAACGAGTTGGCTGAATGAAAGATATCATCGTAAAAAAAAGAGATTCCGTTCCAGTCATCGTCCAAGGTAACGGGGTCGAGCAATGAGGATACGGAGTTAGCGAGATCGAGCAAGCGGGAGATGAAGGAGCGACCTTGAGGTATGATGCGCATTGCAAAATTAAGGTGGCCCAAAAGAAACATTAGTTGGCATTTGGAGATAACGGGAGAAGAAAGAAAGGACTGGGAGACTTCTCGAATGCGGGACAGCTTGTCCTCGGGCAGAGAAGCGAGCATGGCTTCAGAATTGAGGGAGATAGCGAGGAACTCGAGCTGTGTGGCCGGGCATATTGTCTTTTCCACAGACAAGGGAACGCCTACTTGCTGAAACAGCTTAATGAGCTTCGAGAGAGAGGGGCCGGGGGAGGGGGAAGGGGGGTCTATTAGAAGAAACTCATCGAGGAAATGGAGGACGGAGGGGAGCTTAACTATGTTAAGAACGATCCCACAGAGCGCCTCTGACAGCTTATTGAACAGGAAGGGACTACTTCTGCAGCAGAAAGTGAGCCTCACCGCAAAGTAATAACGGTGATCCCACTTGACGCCCAAAAGGTGCCACTGAGAAAGATGGACAGGCATAACTTTAAAGGCATCTGTAATATCAGCCTTGGCGAGCCAGGCGCCGCGCCCGACAGATTTAATAAGCGCAATGGCTTGGTTGACCGTGGCGTAACATAGAGAAAAGGGGAGCTTGGGAATAACGAAATTAATGCTAGGGTGGGGGCAGGAGTGAGGGGCAGAAAGGTCGATTATGAGACGTTTCTTGCCCGAATATTTCCTGGTGGCGATTCCCAGGGGGCTAACACGAAAGGAGGGAAAAAGGGGAATTTAAATGGTCTTCTCATGTAGCCTTTAGAGACTTCTTTATGAAGAAGTTGCTCCACAACCTCGGGAAGCGCCGACTGGAGGTTAGCGCAGACAAGCGTGGAAATTAGAGAGGGAGGAACACCTATGAGAAAGTCCTGCAAAAGGCCAGTGACAAGGAAGTCCGCAAAAGCGCGGTCTGGGTGGGATTGAAGAAGGAGGGATAGTTTTGAAACATTAACAGGAGTAGAAAGGTGACTGGAAATCAGTTTTAGGAACCACGATGTGGTTTGAAAAGAGATGAGCGGCAAGGGCAGATGGACTTGGGATGGGCGTCCTTGCAAAAGCTGCAAATGTGAAGAAAAGAACAGGTAGGAAAAGCACAGACACCTTCATTGAAATTATTACAGAAGCCTGGGCAAAATATTTGCGTACATGGGGATGTATGATCTGCCTGAATGTAAGAGAGGAATATGAAACAAAACGCTTGGTGGGTGTATGGATGAAGGAAAAGAAAAAAAAAGAAGAAAGGGGGAGTAGAGGGGAAGAGGAAAAGAAAGAAAAAAAACAGACGAAGTAATACATCTCACATAGAGACGAGCCCGGCCGGGCGTTGGCGAGGGTGAATGCTGGAGGGACGGGTCGAGGAGCGACCTGAACGTGGGCCAGGGCAGTGAGAGATGGAGATGCTGACGTGGCAGTGTTAGCAGCCAGCTCATGGAGATGCTGGGTGAGCAGAGATATAGAGTCCTGAAGGGAATCCATGGATGAAATGAATGATGGTGGAATGATTGGAGCCGTAGAGGAAGTGGAAGCCTGAGGGTTGGGAGGATCGATGAACGGAGACGCTGCCGCAGAGGATGGACCGGGCGGTGCAGCGGCAGAAGCCGGAATGTAGGCTGGGGGGTTTTCGGATTTCCGAAGGCATTTTCTAGAGGAGGCAGAAGGCGGCGGAGGCGGAGATGGAAAAGAACCGGAGTGAGGCAGTAACCCGGCGAGCTGAGCGAGTTGAGATGCGTCCAGGTCAGAGACCGGAGAAATCCCGCTTGCCCTGAGCTGGGACAGTGGAGAAGGGCGATCGTGGTAGGAGGCTAAGCGAGCACTCCTACGAGCAGAAGAAGAGGGAGGAGGGCGAGGATCCGTGACTAGCAATTGAGCGGAGCCGGTGAAATCGTCAGACTCGTAGTCGGACTCTGAAGTCGAAGCTCAGTTGAAGAGCGGGGAATCCATGACTGGAGGTCCTTAAAAGTGAAGCCTCGGAGAATGATTGATTGAAGACACATGCGGATCTGATGATGATTGGACAGAGGAGAGATGCACGGTGGAGTCACAGGACGGCCGGGCGTGGAGGTGAGTCTTTCAGTTTGAATTTTCGTCAAAACTCCATTTTAATTATTTACACTATAAACAATGAGGCTATTAGAAGTTTTTCTAACTCACAGCTAGTGTTGATCCCCTCTCTTCATCTGGCACAACTCTTGCACACAGCTTTGCGGCATCTGCTGCAGGTGTCAGAGGTTTTATTTTTGGTGGAGCCTTTCCACACCTGGCATTGGCTCCTTTTTAGAGCCTGCTGCACTTTTGACTCCTGATGCCTCAGATTACCACTTTGTTCCACCTGCATTGATGGCTGTCTCCCCTCCATTAACTCAGCTCGAAGCCCCTCTCCCAGCTGCTGTATCAACTTCTGGAAGAGAACATGAGCATTTATTCCAGCAAGGTCCAGTATGTAATAAAAAACAGGAACTGACCATCTCCGTGTGCCACCCTTTCCTTGCCATCTGATCCAGGACGTCCACATCGTACTTCATGTTGTAATACTGCACAGCTTCCATCTTTGCCTTCGGATCATCAGTTATGTCCACACGGGCGGGTCTTCTTGGCCTGGAATGTGGTAGCCAATTTAAGAGAGGTGAAGAAAAATCAGTGGTGATATTTCTTCCCTCCCCCATGAATGGCTCCACTAGTTTCAGGACAAAATCCTCTCCAAGGAGCTGATCTCTCTACCTTGTTCCCACATATGGAGCCCTATTGAGCAGGGTTTTTGATTTTCTCTGCCAGACAAAATAACTTTTTTAAGATTGTTTTTGAGGCATTAATGCCCTTTATTCTCCCCAGAGATTGTTTGACACTAGTTAGAACGGAAATGGGGGCAGAGAGAGAGGGAAGACATGCGTTAAATATTGCTGGGGCTTGAAACCGGGACAGCAGTGTCGAGGACCAAACCCTTTTGTACATGGGTCGGGCGCTTAAACCACTACACCACCAGCGCCGCGACACTGCCAGCTAAAATTGTATTTGCCATGTTCAGGAAAAATGTGTACATGGTCTTAATAGGTAGAGCTGCTCATCATTGATGATGTTGGCACTGCACTTGTAGCAGGAAATACAGTTTTTTACAAACTTGTTCCAGGAAGCAGAGATCTGCGCAAATCTGTCATCCACCAGTCTTGCACATTGATTTTCCTTCTTATTGAAACAGAGAAATCTCATGATCTCTTTGAACCCCTTTCTGGAAATTGTTTCCTTGACTAACTGGAAGCCTTGATCTTCAGACCAGAGACTCTCCAAGTCCATATTTTTTGCTCCCTGTGTTTCTCGAATATACAAGAGGCCAATGAAGGCATTTAGCTTGTCTATGTACACAGTACACTCCTAGATGTTTTTTAGCATGTCTTGGTCATTAATGCACAGGATAGCTATAAGTGCACCAGCGATGTATGGTATTACTCTGCCATCTCCTTGGGTGTAAACTAACTAGTTAAAATGTAGAATGTAGAACACCATCTTTCAACACATGGAACATTGAAGCAGATGGGCTCCAACAGCTAAAGACCTCACCAGGTGCTACTTCTATCAGCTAGGAACAGGAAACTGAGGCTAAAATTTCCACTGACTCACCAAACGTTGTCTGTTGTGATTAGTTTTGATTTCAGCTGTAACATTCAGATGGTCGGGTCAGAATTTGGAGTGAACAACATAACATGAATAGTACAGGCTGCTGTCGGTGGTGTAATGCTGTAGGGAATACTATCCACAGCCTACACTGAGTATTGTTGCTGACTATGTCCATGCCTTAATGACCACAGTGTATCGATCTTGGTCATAAAGGGAGGCCTAAGATGAGCGCATGATGGTGGCTGATAATGATGGCAGCAACTTGTAATAGAGTAAAGGCTCAGTTGGGTTTTGCAGATCAGACCCTTTGAGGAAGAAGTGGGGGTGCCCTTAGCCTGACCCTCTAAAGCTGAAAAGGTAGCGTTGATGAGGCCCCCCAAAGCAAAAGTACAAGAAATAAATTAACAAAATTAACAAAGTTCTATATACCATGACAACATGGCTACAAAATGAAATGTTTATGGGTAGGTTTTAGTAGTGGAGAGGGGTGTACAGCATTGGTATAAAATTGGTTTAAATTGACAAAAGGGTGGATTGACTTGGAGCTGCTTAATGATGTTCAGTCAGTTGTTTAATTTTATAGCAAAATCAAAACCTCTCAAAGATATGGTTTAAAACAATTTTATTTAACGCCTAATACTTTGGCTTTATAAAACAATCCCTACAAGTAAGATATTGTTGCAATAGATGGCACATCTGTAGGTTGGGAAAATTATCAGTCCAGGATCAGGCAGATCCTTGACAGAATATCACATCATGGTTAAATTAGGCCAATAGCTATATTCTTTACTTCATTCTTATCAGTTAAACCCCGCTTCTTTCTGTGTAAGGTATCATCCGAAGGTTAAGCCTGCTCGTCCTCTTAGCTCACTGACTGTATTCATTTGCATGCTTTAAAATGGGATTTTAAAATCTCATCTGCTGTCCTGAGCTCTCAACCTCATTGCATTGAAATTCACATTTATCACAAGCTAAATTAACTGCAGTGGATTTATACTCTCTATTTCCATTGTTCAGTTGTAAAGGGATCACACTAACAGATGCTCCAGCTTCAGGAGGAAGAATGGGAGAGGTTGGTTTCCAAAGAGCGCTGTTATATTAATGTTAACACAGTGATTGGGCAGAATGAAAACTCTGCTTCAAGCATTTATAATTACTGTGGACCCTGAGAAAGACGGAGATACAGAACAGCAAATGAGAGGGAGAAAAGGTCCAGGCAGCTGCAATGAAGTGAACTGCGAAGCAGAGATGAGTCTCTATTAAGCTTCTCGTCATTATTGTGCCCCCTGAGGTCACTGCAGAAGATGACACACCTAGTGCTTCTTCCCTCCTCACGCTCTCTCCATGCCCACCCCTGGCTTGTTTGCATGTCCCCATCACTTCTTTCACCTCTCAATGATTTGTATAATTTAACAGAATTTCAAGAGGAATGCAGGGGGCATTGATTCCCTTCCAAAGATTACTCTCTTCCTGTCTCTGTATTTAATATGCATCTCTCTAACCATAAAATTCTGTAGATAACAATGAGAGTAAAACCTGCTGTAGATTTAAATAAAGTGGTAACTCTCTGATATGGCAAAAAGGTTGAAGATTATTTAAATGAATGCATAGAAGATACAAGTTTTAGAATTTTAGAATTGCTAAAAAGGTAAAATAATCTTTTTTTTTCTGTCAGGTAGTTGAATGGGGAATTATATTACAGAGATAAAGGCTGTAAAGTAAATTAATATGAAAAGAGAAGAATAATCTAATAATAATAATAATCTTCCGTTAGAAAAGCTGGCAGTTTCTGTGAAAACTAATGCATTTTTTATTGCGCATGACATTTTCAGTTGATTCAGTTCTGTTTGAACAGAGCTACACATGGCATGTTATTAAGACCCACCATTCAGTGAATATTTAATCACAAAATATCAACCAATCATGGAACATAAAGACCACCTTGACCTTTGTGACAGAAGCAAAATTCACAGAAGAAAAAATCTGGATCTTATCCCTTTTAGTATTTTCCACACCTCTGATTTAGTGTAACTCTGCATTCTCAAGAGCAGGAGCTGGTTACCTTGGCAATCACCACATCAGCCCATGACTGGACCACCACCAGGCTTTAGCCACAGGGTGCTAATGATACCATCACAAATGGATGGGAGCTAGGTGTTTTATTCAGAATGTGAAGGCAGACCTGTGCAATACAGGCATGTTCTGCATAAAAATGATGTCCAAAAATCTTACAGTAGTTTTGTTTCGACATCATGTCTGCCATCATTACTACATCAATTTTTTTAAATCATTTATCATTTATCTATTTTCTTACCTACCGGTGTTTACTCTGGGATCCTTTGTGGGTGATTGAAACCCAAGGGTAAACCGGACATCGCCGGACACACGATGTCTGGTTTCAATTCATTTATCTTTGTTGCTCATTATTGTTATTTGTGTGTTTTCAGACTTTTTCTATTTTTCTGTACTTCAGGCCATTTTTGTTACATCTGGTGTGTTTGAATTCAATTCAGTTTCAATTCAGTTTATTTATATAGCGCCAATTCACAACACATGTCGTCTCAAGGCACTTCACAAAAGTCAGGTACATGCATTACAATTAATCCAAATCACTGAACAGTGCAGTCAGATTCTGTTTGTTATTCAAATTGGATAAAAAAAATTTTTTTTTATCTAAGGGAAAACCCAGCAGATTGCATCCAGTCAGTGACTTGAGGCTTCACTCCTCCTGGATGAGCATGTAGAGACAGTGGACAGTCACTGGCGTTGGGCTTGCAGCAATCCCTCATACTGAGCATGCATGTAGCGCCCGTGGAGAGGAAAAAACTCCTTTTAAAAAAGGGAAAAAAACCTCCAGCAGAACCAGAACCAGGCTCAGTGTGAGCGGCCATCTGCCACGACCGACTGGGGGTTAGAAAAGAACAAGGGGAGGGGAAAACAAGAAAAACAAAAAAAGCACTGATCCAGGAATCCTTTCTATGGGAAAGGAAAAGTTAAATGTTAAAGGGGTGTAGCTCCTTTAGTCGGTTCACCTAGAAAGAAAGAAAAAAAAAACTCTGAGCCAGTTTTCAAGGTTTTGAGTCTGAAAGAGAGCACATAGAGTTAGTTTTCAGTAAAAGCTCCGTCAGTAGCTATGTCTAGGGGAGAGAAAGGGTTTTTTTAAACACTGAAAGAAAGGGCCATGGGGATCATCGGTAGAGGGTGAGCACCAAGTTGTTGCCAGCAGAAGCTCGGACGATGCCCCTCTCCAGATAGTTGTCACAGGTAGACACAGAGTCAGGCCAGGTTTTAGCTTCTAGGAAAAGAGAAGAGAGGGGAACAAAGTTAAAAGCTGAAAAAAACAGCAAATAATACAAAAATTTAAGAGTAGTGTGAGAAAGTAGCGAAGAGGGTGAAAGTGGTCATTATGTCCTCCAGCACGCCTAAGCCCCAATAGCAGCATAACTACAGAGATAGCTCAGGATAAAAACCTAAGCCACTCTAACTATAAGCTTTATCCCCAAAAAAGGGAAAATTTTAAGCCTAGCCTTAAAAGGGAGAAAAGGGTGTCCGCCTCACGGATTAAAACTGGGAGCTGGTTTCCCCAGGGAGGGAGCCCGATAACTAAAAGGATCTGCCCCCCATTCTACTTCTAGAGACTTTAGGGAAACCACCAGTAAACCTGGCCGTTCTTTGGAACGAAGTGCTCTGTTAGGAACATATGGAACAATCAGCTCTCTGATGTATGATGGAGCTAAATCATTAAGGGCTTTATATGGGGGGAGGAGAAAATTTTAAAATTCTATTCCGGATTTAAAAGGGGCCAATGAAGGGAAGCTAAAGTAGGGGAAATATGATTTTCTCTTTTTAATTTTTATCAGAACTCTTGCTGCCCGCATTTTGAATCAGCTGAAGGGTTTTTAAATGCATTTTTTGGGACATCCTGATAGTAAAGAATTACAATAGTCCCCCTTGAAGTGAAAAAATGCATGGACTAGTTTTTCCGCATCAATCCTGGACAGGATAATTTTTCTAATTTTGGCAATGTTCCGGAGATGAAAGAAGGAAAAACCTGGAAACCTGGTTTTTTAATATGGGATTTTAAATGACATGTCCTGGTCAAAAATAAAAAACCAAGGTTTTTTTACTTTATTATCGGAGGTCAATTTAATGCCATCCAGGTTAAGTGATTGACTAAGCAGTTTCTTTTTTAAAAAAAATTTCCCGGTCCAAAGATGACAAAATTCTGTCTTTTCGAATTTAGAAGCAGAAAATTTAAAGTCATCCCAAATTTTTATGTCTTTTAAGACATGCTTGTAGTCTATCTAAATGGTTGGGCTCATCAGGGTTTTTGGATAAGTAAAACTGAGTGTTTTATCAGCGTAACAGTGAAAATTTATTCTATGCTGCCTGATAAATTTTCCTATTGGAACAAAATTATAGTAAAGAGAATTGGCCCAAGTACTGAACCCTGTGGTACTCCACAATTAACCCTGGAGTTTAAAGATGATTTATCATTTACATGAACAAACTGGAATCTGTCAGACAAATAAGATTTAAACCAGCCTAGTGCTTCAGAAAATTATTTTGTATTGCAAATTTTTAATAACCCACCTTCAGTCAAACACTCAATAAATACCTTCTAAGAGTTTCTGCTAAATGACATGAATTATTATTATTAACTTTTATTTAACAAGAAAGTCATGCTTAGATCAGAAATCTTTTACAAGAGCATCACAATGTTCAGGTAAACTAAAAAAAAAACAATAGAAAACTAATCAATGCCATTATTGAATGGTATAAATGGAAAGACCAAGACCGAGAGGGAGGCAGATATCGTTCTGTGCTTGAAGCTTTTTGCAAATTTAAGGGGAAGCATATTTCTGAAACAACAGTGGAAATCTAACAGGAGGAATAAGTCAGCTTCCTACTTGCAAAAGGTCTGCACCCCCCCGACAATTTCATAGTGGTATAGCAGAGAGTCCGTGTCAATCTCATATTGTAGGTCATCTATGTTTTCTGTTTCTAAAAGCGTCTGTTGGAGTTGAGGCTTTAGTGGAGGTTTTGCACGTGAGTACTGCTCATCCCTTGACAGAACTCAAGGCTCACACTGCGCTTTGTGCCCTTGCAACAGTTGAGGTATTAGGAAATACTTAGGCATGTTTTAGATAAAAAAAACGTAACTAAAACTTTAAATTGCGCAGTTGCTTGACGAAAACACTTCCAAACACACACAGTTGGGTTTTAATCTAAACTTCAGTCTTTCTCAGATCAAAGAAAGCAATTGCTTGTCTATCAAGTAAATTCATTTATACTCATTAGACGTACATGTATGGAGAGCCGTTTCATTCAAAATTAAATAAATAAATAAATACTGCTATTGATAAAATATTGATTAATATTCCATGAAATAAATAAATATCCCCATGAAATGAAACAAAATATTTATGTTAAAAAACAATTTTTATCTTGTTAAATTTAATTCATTTCAAGATTTATTTAATTTACTTAAAGTTTTATTTTATTTAAATCTCGGCCAATCATCCTTCAAGGCTCCGCTTCAAAAGATCTTCATCCATGGAACCCTCTGTTCTGCAGCTGAACTTTGACCCTCCTCCACCCCATCTCCACCATTTGGCTTCCAAACTCCTTCCAAATCTCCTCAGGCCTCCACTCCACCACCAGGATCGGATCCCAGGGGGGAAGACATCTCTAAATCTAACCCTAAGATGTTCATTCAAGCGCATGTCATCCTCAGCATTCACGTCTTCCACTGGGGTCCAAGCGCCAAAGAAATAATCATTCACTAATAAACTTTTCTAATTGCATCGCTGCATTCTCTTTGTGAGTCTTTCCAGGTTGAATTTCAATTTAAGCTCTTTTTATTTCATGTTTCCTATATTCAAATGAGGGGTCGGAGTTTTATCTGTGGGGTGGCGCTGGGACAACAGGGCCGAGCTCAATTCGTGGCAGTGGCCGGCAGAAGAGAGCATGCCGGAGGGTGCCAGGAGATAATGCGAGGATGCCAGAAGGTGCCAGACCGGCTGTAAAAATGCCTGCCACGGCGATTGCCGCTGTTTTTGTGGAAGCTGTTTGCGCAATAAGTCTTCGTCATCCTTTCAGCACGTCATGCATACTCATAGTGCTATTTATTTTCCATCTCAATTAAATGAAGCCACCTTATGTTATGGGTCTAACGCTGTTTATTAAATAAAAACCAATAATGACTTCATCATTTAAAAGTAACAGGTTATAACAATAACGACATCCCGTTTGCCAATAATCAGCATTGGTTTCCACAAAAACAGTGGCAACCGCCGTCACAGGCTTTTGGGGCTGCTCTGGCACCTTCTTGCATCCTCGCAGAATCCCCTGGCTCCCTCCGGCTTGCTGTCTTCTGGCAGGCAGCGGCATGCTTCTGCTGGCCACAGCCACGAATTGAGCTCGGCCCTGCTGTCCCAGCGCCGCCCCACAGATAATATTCATTTGAATATAAGAACATGAAATAAAAAGAGCTTAAAATGAAAAACGGGGTTAAAAAGTAAAAGTCACTGAAATCCGTAAAGTAGCTTTACAATAAAAACGTGTGACAAAATAAAACTGCATTATGAAATAAATAAATAAATCTTTAAGTAAATTAAATAAAGCTTGAAATTAATTAAATAAAATAAGATAAATATTTATTTTAACATGATTATTTTGTTTTATTTCATGGGGATATTTATTTATTTCAAGGAATATTTATTAATAATTTATCAATAGCAGTATTTATTTATTTATTTAATTTTGAATGAAACGGCTCTCCATATACATGCATCAACTCGTAGCTCTCATGTCCTCTGGCCAACAGGCAGAACAGCTTGTTATGAACAGTAATACTGTGTCAACTTGTCCCTATCGACTGACTGACAGTTTCTGACAGTAAATGGAGACCACCTATGTGGACACTGTGACAACATCAAGGATGATTTTACTAAGTTGTTTTACTTCTGACAGCTGTGGCACTTTCCAAAAGTTTGGACTATATTTCTGAGCAGGAACAAGTCTTTGGAGGTTTAAGGAGAATCAAATTATTGAAAAATAGAGCAGCTCAGTGGCATATTGTAGGATCTCAGCTCCTCTCCTCCTGGTTGGTTCTGGCAGCTCGTTATCAGCAGCTGCAGCTCATCTCCTGATGAGCTCACTGGGCTTCTTAAGTCTTTGCTGGAGGCTGACCACAGAGGAAGAAACTTTTCCGTCGAGCGGTAGTTTACACGTCCTGAGAGGGCTTAAACGTTATCTGGCGAGTAATAAGTTGATTTTAAAGGTGGTTTTGGCATAATCTGGATTGTGAGTGGAGCAAGATGGCTAGTTGTAGTGGGGGGCTTTCGGAAGATGAAAATATGGATATAGGATGGTCTATGGTAGAAAATAGAAGGGCGGGAGGGGGAAAAGATAAAGGTAAAAGGGTAATAAATGCTGGTAAAAGAGCTCTTGATGATGAGGAAGAAAGAGTTGAAATAAGAAAGAAAATAATGATGGAAAACTTAAAAATTATATTAAAGTTTAAGGCTGGACGGGATATGGATTGGAGTAAGTCCTATCAGTTTGTCAAATGGATTAAAGAAAGTTGTTGGAGATGTAGAGTTAGCTAAAGTCTTAAGGGATGGAAGCCTACTTATCATTTGTAAAAATGCTGAGCAAAAGAATAAGGCCCTAAAAATACAAATGGTATGTAAAAGAGAAGTGCTGGAAAGAAAGGTAATTGGGGAAGAAAGAGGAGTAAAAGGAGTAATATCAGGGATTCCTGTTGGAGAAAACTTGCAGGAGCTAAAGAAAATAATAAAAGGAGGAGAGATCACAGGCATCAAACGATTACAGGCTTTCAGGAGTGGGGAGAAAATGGACAGTACATCTGTACTACTGGATTTTAAAGATAAAGTTCTGCCTGATAAGGTGATGATTGGTTATATGAGCTTTAATGTAAGAGCTTATATTCCACCACCTCTCAGATGTTATAAATGTCAAAGGTATGGACATATTGCCAACGTCTGTAAAGGGAAACAGAGATGTGGTAGATGTGGAGGTGAACATCCTTATGGCGAGTGTGGAAACAATCCAGTTAAATGTTGTAACTGTGGAGGAAGTCATACTGCAGCATATGCAGGGTGCATGGTAAGAAAAGAAGCAGCTGAAATTCAAAAAGTTAAAACTGATAAGAGAATTACTTATGCTGAAGCAGTGAAAGAGGTAAAAAATAGTGATAATGATCCAAAAGCAAATTTTGAAAGGAAAAGAGGGGAAGACAATAATTAGTGTAATATTACATTGGAAAAATTGATTCCTTTTCTTGCATATATCATAAATTGCTCAGAACAAGCAAGAACTAAAACTGAGAAAATAAAAATCATAGTAAAGGCAGCTACAAAGTTTTTTAATGTCAAAGATTTATTATGGGAAAAAATTCATGACGAACTTAGACATTGGGAAGGATCATCTGAAGCTGAGGCTTCTCAAACTGTTACGTAATTCTAATATTACAATGGAACGCTCGTAGTCTATTAGCAAATGGTCAGGAATTTAAAGGCTTCATTAATAATTTAAATACAAAACCAGACATAATATGCATTCAAGAAACATGGCTCAAGCCGTCATTGCAGTTTAGTATTCATGGTTACTCAGTCTTACGTAAGGATGGAATAAATGGGAATGGAGGAGGTTGTGCCATATTCTTAAAGGAAAACATGCAATTTATTCAGCTCCAAATAATAACAGACTTAGAACTTATTGCTGTAGAAATTTGGACAAATAATCGGAATATTACAATAATAAATTATTACAATCCTTGCAAACAATTAGTAAAGTTAAAACTTGAAACAAACCTGGAACACTGGAGAGGGAAAATAGTTTGGTGTGGGGACTTCAATGCACATAGCACTTTATGGGGAGATCAAGATGATTATAATGGAGGAATTTTAGAAGAGATGATTGAAGAAAAAGAACTGGTAATATTAAATAATGGAGCAGGCACTCGGGTTGACTTGGTAAGAGGTAAAGAATCAGCTATTGATTTGACCGTAGTTTCTCAATCTTTGCTGATAGTTGTAGCTGGAGAGTATGTAAAAAAAGAATGGGAGTGATATTTATCCAATTTTTTGTCAAAATAGGATAGATACGGAGCATCTTCTCCCGAACCAGATCAATAGTACTGGTGCCCCCCCGGGGGCCCCTTTTCTATCCCCACTCCTCTTCTCCCTGTACACAATGACTGCACCTCAGCAGACTCGTCCGTGAAACCCCGAAGTTTGCAGATGACACCACTGTCATTGGACTGATCCAGACGGTGATGACCCTGCATACAGACAGGAGGTGGATCGACTGGTACACTGGGTAGTCAGAACTGCCTGGAAACAAACCCCCACTCAAGACTGGGAGTGGTGGTGGATTTTCGGAAAAACAACCCCCATACCCCCCTACCATCCTCAACAACCCCGGTGCTGTGGATCAACTCAGGTTCTTAGGAACCACCATCTCTGAGGACCTGAGATGGTCTTCACACATAGACACTGTTCGAAAAAGGGCCCCGCAGAGGACTGTACTTCCTGAGGCAACTCAAGAGGTACAACCTTCCAGGAGCGCTGGTCATCTTCTCCACTGCCATCATTCAGTCTGTCCTGTCTTCATCCATCTCAGTGTGGTTTGGTTCATCCACAAAACAGGACAGGTCCAGACTGCAAAAAAATCAGGTCTGCAGAGAGAATAATCAGGGGCCTTTTCCCTCCATCCAGGACCTATACAGGTCTAAGGTCAGAAAAGAGCTGCTAAAATCTCTGCAACCCCCCACACCCCCGGGACAAAAAACTTTAGAGTTCTGCCTTCAGGCCGACGCTACAGAGCGCTGTTTCAAAAAAAAACCCAGCCCCCACCGAGACAGTTTTCTTCCCCCAGGCTGTTTTCTTTTGAACATTCAATAAATACAAAAAACAGCATACAGATGTTGCAATGCACCTTTTTATTTATTTATATATGTTTTTACATTGTAAATATGTATATTCTGTAATGCAAACAAAACCCAGAGAGCAAATGTACCGGAGTCAAATTTCCTTGTTTGTATGTACAAACTTGGCAATAAAGCTGATTCTGATTCTGAGATACAGAAGAAGACCAGGTAGATATTGAGGGGAGATAAAATTTTTGGGAAAGCAAATTGGGATCATTTTAAAGTGATGAGTGAGGTTAATAAAAAAATATAGATACAAGTAAGCCGATAAATAAATTAAATTCAGAAATTAGTAAATGTATTTAATACAGCCAAAAATATTCATTCCTGAAGTAGTGGTATTAAAAAAAGAACATAGTTCCTTGGGGGACACAGAATGTTAAACAGCGATAAACACCGGAATAAGGCTTTTAAAACACTTAAGAAAATTATTTGTTTCCAAAATCTAATAAAATTATAAAAGGAAACAGGCAGAAGTTAGGAAAACTATAAGAAATGCTAAAAGGGATTTTGAGGGAATATTGTGAGTCTTTGGGGGAAAAATACTGCATTAGACAGGGTTTGGAATACTATAAAAATGTCTGGAAATTCAAAAGAAATTTTTTTTCCCAGTAATAAAAGATTAGGTAATATTAAAATAAATAATAAAAAAAAAGCTGAATTATTAGCAAAAGTTTTTGCAAAGATACATAGTACAGAAAAATCAAAATTAAGAAAAAAAGGGACGTGAAATAACATTACAGAGACATATTGAATTATAACAAAAATGAAAAGATTATGGGTTTTTTTCTGATATGAAGTTTTTCCTTAATAGAGTTAAATAAAGCACTAGAAATTCTAAATCAACCCCGGGGGGATGATCAAATCAGTTATAGTATGTTAAAAAATCTTAGTGATGTGAGTAAAAATTTTTTTAAATTGTATAATAAGGTGGGGAGGAAGGGATATTACCTGATAAAGGAAGGAAGCCATCATTTTACCTATTTGTAAAAACCTGGTAAAGATCCTAATTCAGCTGAAAGTTATAGACCAATAGCTCTAACATGTATAGGTAAAATTATGGAAAAATGGTAAATAGATTAATTTTTTTTTAAATCTAAGAAAAGTTTAAGTGTTATCATTTGGTTAGAAAGACAGAAGTACAATAGATCCTGCATTATTTTGGGAAACATGAAATTAGACGGGCTCAGATTAATAAGGAGAATTTAATAGCGATTTTTTTAATGTGGAAAAGGCTTATGACTGTTTTGGAAACAAGGGCTGTTGATTAAAATAAAACAAATGGTTTTAAGGGGGAAATATATAGATGGATAAAAAATTTTTAACTGAAAGAAGTATTAGAGTAAAAAAGGTGGGGGGAAATAAGTTCAAAATATCAAGTTTAAAATGGTACTCCCAAAGGTAGTATATAAATCCTATGCTATTTTTATAATGATTAATGATATTTTTGTAGTATAGATACATCTTTTTGGGTTTCATTATTTGCAGATGATGGTATTATTTGGAAAAGGGGGAAAAATATAGAATTTGTAAAAATGAAATTACAAGAGGCCTTAAAAAGGTAGAAGCGGCTTTAGAAAGGGGATTTAGGTTTTTCCAACATCCACATCTAAAGTTGTGTTTTTACAAATAGGAAATTAAATAGTAATGTAAATCTCAAGTTTTAAAGGGAATGTTATAGAAAGGATAGATCAAATGAAATGTTTGGGTATCTGGGGTTTATAAAAATTTTCATGGAAGATACATGTTGAAAAAATTGGGAAAAAAAAATTAAAAAATAATGAATTTTTAGAGGGAAAAAATGGGGAGCAGATAGGAAAAATTTTAAAAAAATTTTTATTTGGGCTAATTAGATCAATATTTTGATTATGGATGTATTTTATAAAAATTCAGCTTCAAAAAGTTTATTTAAAAAAAATAGATAGAATAAAAATTTAGGCATTAAGACTTTTTCGGGGCGATTAAAAATATCCCCTTTCAGCTCTACAAGTTGAGATGGGGGGAATGCCACTGGAGCTCAGGAGAGAACAATTAGCCATAATTTACTGGAAAAAATTAAAAAGGGTAATGAAGATCATCCTCCAATTTTACGCTGCAACCTTGTCAAGAAAAAAGGAAAGAAACAAATTAATAGTTTTGGATGGATAATAATAAATAAATAAAAAAATGTAGGAATAGATTTTAATTTTTTGTTTAGTCCTGTGGTTTTTTTTCCTGTTTTTCCATCATGGATCTTTTGGACAGGCTGAAGTTGATTTAAACTTATTTAAAAAAAAGGGGACAGTTAGGAAAGAAAAAGGGGGAGAGTTATATAGAAAAAGAAAATTTTAAATATATACAAAAAATTTTACGGATGCTTCTAAAATGTTAAATGATAAAGTAGGTATAGCATTTGTAATTCCGGATTTAAATATTATGAGAAAAAAAGGAATAACAGATAAATTGTACAGTGTATACAGGGAAATTAACTGCTATTTTAATGGCTTTTGAATGGATTGAGGGAAAAAAAAGGGAGGGAGGTTTTTTAATTTTTTCAGATTCAAGTAGTGCATTAATAAGTATTCTAGAGTTTAAAATTCGAATCAAAGGCAAGATATAAAATTGGATATAATTTAATTCATTTTGGTTTAAAAAAAATGGTTCTCATGTTAAACTAGTTTGGATTTCCCCCCATTTGGGTGGTGGAAATGAGTTTTGGCTGATAGTTTTGCTAAGAGTGCAGCAAAAAAGAAAATGCTGGATTTAAAAATTAAAATAAGTAAAAATGAGGGAAAGAATATTATTAAAACGTAATCAAGAAAAATGGGGAAAAAAAGGGGTAAGGGGGGCAATGCTAGATTTTATTATAGCATCCAAAAAAAAAATTGGGAATTTTGGGAAATGTAATAGAAGAAAAAAGAAGAAAATATTATATCTAGAAAAAGGGTTTGGGACATACAGGATTAAATAATACTCTTAAAAAATTAAAAACAAAATACAGGTTGTTGTAATTATTGTGGAAAATTAGAAACAGTACTACATATTTTTTTTAAAAAATGTAATAAGTATGTTCAGGAAAGAAAGGGGTATTACTTAGAGATTTAAGTAGGAATAAAAAAAAGTTTGGCATTGGGACTTTTTTCAGAGATCATCTGGGGATGGGTTTTTTTAAAAATTTTTTTTAGTTTTCTAAGAAGAACAGGTATTATGGGAAGATTATAATAGTTAAACGTCTGGTCCATACTCCAATCTGGAAGGTGGCTGTAATGCACCTAAAAGTTGTTTGCAAACAGCCATAAAAAAGAAAGAAGAAGAAGAAGGTTTTTGCTGGAACATAGCCTCAGTTATGTGGACTGCCTGTCTAACTGTCTGCCTGCCTGCTTGGACCTTGTAAATACCCACCAAAGGACTGCACAGTAAATATACTCACTCACTCTCAGCACGCTCACCTTGGATTCCTGGCTTCCGTCCTCCTCCCCTGGTTCCTGGACAAGACCAACTTGTAAGAGAGAGAAGCGCACATTTTTATTATCTACTACGTCGTATACTTTGGATGAAGATTCTGACCATCTACCTCACCTCTTTGCAGATTATCCTGCACAAGCCTTCACTAAGAATAAACTTCACTTACCGTTTACATCCTGTGTTTTGAGTCTGTTTTCATCCTCTGGTTTGTTCTACTTCGACTACTCCAGTGATTCCTGATACATATAACCACACCTGTATGTGCAGTTCAGCAAAATCAAGCCTACAACTCATACAATGATTAGTTTAACTAGACTACCTAAACTTAACCCAAAACTTTATTTCTTAATATGTTAAAGAAAATTATAATTTATGTTAGGGTGTAATACAAATAAGTAGAGTTTAATAGAGTTAAATATCTAACTTCTGTTAGCATAACCTGACAACAAGCTACTGATTTAAAAAAATAAACCAGTGATCATAACTCAAATGGTTTGCAACTAAATGTAAGTTGGATATTTTTGAATCACCATGAAAGTGTAATTTCATGGTTGGTTGTTTCATTTATTGAGAAATAATTTTTTCATGTGTACAGCAGCAGACCTTCTTCCTTAGCATTCATTCTAGCAGAAAAACAAACCACAAAACATTTTATTGCCAAAGATCTGCAGGGACATCTGAATTTACAAATCAAGGTTGATCTTTTTTGTAGAGCAAACCTGCTCTGGCACATGTAGGCAACCAGCTTCTCTGCATGGTATGCTGAGACAGGACACAAATAAAGCTGATAGAGGTGTCATAAAATATATTCATTTTGCTTTACTGTTCTGACCTGAGTGGTGGTGCACTTTGCAACAGTCACTAATCCAAGCAAGTCCAAGAATACCAGCTTGTCCCCCCTCACATGCACACAGTGGAGACTCTTGAAATAAGACGGGGGTTTAGACTCAGTTGACCCTTTAAGGAGCTGAGAAAAGGGAAACTGGCACAGTGGGAGCGGGTTCATGCACGAGGCGCCATGTGGCTTTAATTCCTCTAGGACATAAACCTTTTCTGTTGATTTGACCCCAAGAAGGTCAGGACTGAACCTGTAGCAAGGGCACATTTACAGCTGAAACTAGATATTTATATTCACTGTATAAATAGATAGTGTACCCTTATTTTTCTATTTGCCAGAATAATAAGTGAAGGAACTTTTAAAACTTTCAAATTCAGAAGTTTAAATACATTTCCATACTAGCCTTCAATCTTTTTGTGGGCTAGCCAAGCTTCAGCTGGCCTCATGTTTGACTCTGTGATACTTTGACATACAGCACAGCTCATGGTTAAGTCGATAACTAAAAGTTACCCAGGATGTTATTCTAGTTGTAAATATTCTTCCTCATGGTGTTATGTTTTCTTAAAGACTCTTGTAACCAAAAGCCTGTTTTTATGTAAAATTAAGATTTGTTTGTTTTTTTCACAGAAATACTGTCTCACTTTCACTTTAAAATGTTTGTGTTGATGAGTCCTTCCATAAAGATGAGAATAAAATAACTAAAAAAAGAGAAAAACCCTATTGAACTTCATGTACAGCTTGTTTTGCCTTGTGGGGGAAAGAACAACTAAAAGGGACCTACAGGTTATTTTAAGTTAGCGGCGTTAATTTAATTTCCCACTTCAGTGACCTTACAATCCGCCTGAACAGTATTAACCTCATGTATCCTTCCTTTATCACCCTTTCACAAGAACATACACACTGTGTGTCTGCAAAACATTTCCCTGGAAACAGCAGCTATCCAAATACCCCCATGGTCATCTCTGGCCAAAAGGTACCGCGAATATTTACCCTGACCTCTGACCTGAGCTCTGTGGCTGATAAATGACTCCCTTCTCTGGCACTGGATAGAACTGCAATCTACCAGCAAGTGATTACTTACAACTGCAGTGCACACAGACTTCCATGGTTGTCCTTAAAATAACGTTGTCTATCAGGCAGGGAAAACTGGGTCCTAAACCTCCGTTATAATAGTTGCTAAAGAAGAACAAAACTGACGAATGTAATATTGGTATTAAAACCTTTTGTCGTGGTGTGTGTTTTCAGTCCAATCAAGATCAGAAGTGGCACAATTCAAAGAGTAGGTTGTTGAATGAACATATGTAATCATCTTTACCACTCACACTGGAAATATATACATTGCATAAACACATATATCGATAGTTATTTGTAGGTTTCAATAAATTTGAAGAAGACATTCTAAAAGTGGAAATCTTTAAATAAAATGTTAAAAAAGGACACATTATTTTTGTATTTATTAATTTCATGATGCTCTATTGGAGAACATCATGAATTTATTTGATGTTTCACCCTTATGCATCAAATTTAAATGCTAACAGTGTTATACATACAAGGTTATTGCTCTGCTGTTAAACAGTTAGCCAACCAAATGTTAGCGTCGATTGGACGAGCTATAGTGACGGATTAAATTATTTCATTATGGACTGCAGCACAGTACTGAAATAATTACATGTGATTTTTAACATCATAATTATAATTCCTGCTTTTATTATAATAATTAAAAATATAGGTTGGGATCATTAAATATCTTGCTATTATCTGACAGTAATTTTATGGGAAAAAAATTGGGAGAAGAACAGAGAAACAAGACAAAAATCAGAAAATAAAAAAGACAAAAATCAGACAAAACAAACAAAAAAATATTTTTGTGCAGAAAACAAATTTTCGTATCGGATTTATCCAAGTTTATCGGAATTGGCTGACTTGGCTGATTCGGTTGAGCTTAGCTTTCTGCTATGGTCAATCAATTAATGTGGATGGCATTAAACTGACCTCTGGTAATAAAGTATGAAACCGTGGCGTTATTTCCAAGGACATGTAATTTAAATCCCATATCAAACAGGTTTCTAGGATTTCCTTTTTTCATCTCCGGAACATTGCCAAAATTAGAAATATCCTGTCCAGGAGTGATGCTGAAAAACTAGTCCATGCATTTGTTACTTCAAGGCTGGACTATTGTAATTCTTTACTATCAGGATGTCCACAAAATACAGTTAAAAGCCTTCAGCTGATTCAAAATGCTGCAGCAAGAGTTCTGATGAAAATTAAAAAGAGAGATCATATTTCTCCTATTTTAGCTTCCCTTCATTGGCTCCCTGTTAAATCCAGAATAGAATTTAAAATTCTCCTCCTCACATATAAAGCCCTTAATGATTTAGCTCCATCATACATCAGAGATCTGATTGTTCCATATGTTCCTAACAGAGCACTTCGTTCTCAGACTGCAGGTTTACTGGTGGTTCCTAGAGTCTCTAGAAGTAGAATGGGAGGCAGATCCTTTAGTTATCAGGCTCCTCTCCTGTGGAACCAGCTCCCAGTTTTAGTCCGTGAGGCAGACACCCTGTCTACTTTTAAGGCTAGGCTTCAAACTTTCCTTTTGATAAAGCTTATAGTTAGAGTGGCTTAGGTTATTCTGAGCTATCTCTGTAGTTATGCTGCTATAGGCTTAGGCTGCTGGAGGACATAATGACCACTTTCCCTCACTTTGCTACATTCTCATAATATTCTCCTTTTTTGCAATATTTTCCGTATATCTCAGCTTTTAACTTTAAGTTGTCTCGCTGTTTTTTTTTTTTTTTTTCTCTTCCTAGAAGCTATATATGACTGAAGATTTGTGGTCACAACAAAATACTCAAAAAGTGAGGGACTTAAAAAAGCTAGCAAGCCAATAAAGAAGGTTCTGGGGACTCCTCTAGAACCTCATGAGATGATTTTGCAAAGAGTAGTCATCATAAAATACAGAACATTATGGAGAACCCTGAGCATCCTCTTTATCAGACTGTTGTACAACAACAGAGTGTCTTCAGTCAGAGGCTTCTTCAGATCTGCTGGAAGAAAGACCGCTACAGGAGATCCTTACTTCCCACAACCATCAGCATCTACAACAGCTCTTTTAAAAAACCTTGGATGATATGAGCTATAACATCATTTAATTTGCCTTTGAGATTAATAAAGTATTTTCAAATTGAATTGAATTGAGTTAGACCAACATGTATGCTAAACTTGAGAGGGATTTATCTTATTAAATGGCGCAAATGTAAAAGCAGTATGCGAGTTTGTGAGAGAGAAACAAAAATAATTTATTTAATTGATTTGACTCAATTAATGTTTTTCTGCCCAGATCTCATTTAGCAGGTGGAAGCACATGCTTTTTAAAAACAGAAATACAAAAGCTTGTCAAACATTTGTGTTAACGGTTTATACCCTTGGCAGAGTAGTTCTACAAATGTATTGATGGCTCTTGGTTTCATTTTTGATGTGAAATGTCAGAGCTCTAACTTGTATTCAAAACTCCTAAACTGTCTAAACAGCTTAAGATTGAGAAGATGCAAGCAGATGCTTGCTCATGAGGCTGATATTTAAAACTGGAGCTTGTCTGCAACCTTTGGATGATACCTCTTGCCACATTTCAGGCTTCAAACATAAAGATATAAAATTCTAATTTTTTGTTTAGAATCAACAACAATCGTGACACAATCGTGAAGTGGAATGACATTTATTGGATGTGTCAAACTTTTTTAACAAATAAAAAACTGAAAAGTGGGGCGTGGAATATTATTCGGCCCCTTTGCGTTAATACTTTGTAGCGCCACCCTTTGCTGCAATTACAGCAGCAAGTCGCTTGGGGTATGTCTCTATCAGTTTTGCACATCGAGAGACTGAAATTCTTGCCCATTCTTCCTTGCAAAACAGCTCGAGCTCAGTGAGGTTGGATGGAGAGCGTTCGTGAACAGCAGTCTTCAGCTCTTTCCACAGATTCTCGATTGGATTCAGGTCTGGACTTTGACTTGGCCATTCCAACACCTGGATACGTTTATTTGTGAACCATTCTATTGTAGATTTGGCTTTATGTTTTGGATCATTGTCTTGTTGGAAGATAAATCTCCGTCCCAGTCTCAGGTCTCTTGCAGACTCCAAGTTGTCTTCCAGAATGGTCCTGTTTTTGGCCCCATCCATCTTCCCATTGATTTTGACCATCTTCCCTGTCCCTCCTGACGAAAAGCAGGCCAAGACCATGATGCTGCCACCACCATGTTTGACAGTGGGGTTGGTGTGTTCAGGGTGATGAGCTGTGTTGCTTTTACGCCAAACATATCGTTTTGCATTGTGGCCAAACAGTTCGATTTTGGTTTCATCTGACCAGAGCAGCTTCTTCCACATGTTTGGTGTGTCTCCCAGGTGGCTTGTGGCAAACTTTAAACGAGACTTTTTATGGATATCTTTGAGAAATGGCTTTATTCTTGCCACTCTTCCATAAAGGCCAGATTTGTGCAGTGTACGACTGATTGTTGTCCTATGGACAGACTCTCCCACCTCAGCTGTAGATCTCTGCAGTTCATCCAGAGTGATCATGGGCCTCTTGGCTGCATCTCTGATCAGTCTTCTCCTTGTTTTAGATGAAAATGTAGAGGGACGGCCGGGTCTTGGTAGATTTGCAGTGGTCTGATAATCCTTCCATTTCAATATGATTGCTTGCACAGTGCTCCATGGGATGTTTAAAGCTTGGGAAATCTTTTTGTATCCAAATCCGGCTTTAAACTTCTCCACAACAGTATCTCGGACCTGCCTGGTGTGTTCCTTGGTCTTCATGATGCTCTCTGCACTTTGAACAGAACCCTGAGACTATCACAGAGCAGGTGCATTTATATGGAGACTTGATGACACACAGGTGGATTCTATTTATCATCATCAGTCATTTGGGACAACACTGGATCATTCAGAGATCCTCACTGAACTTCTGGAGTAAGTTTGCTGCACTGAAAGTAAAGGGGCCGAATAATATTGCACGCCCCACTTTTCAGTTTTTTATTTGTTAAAAAGGTTTGACAGATCCAATAAATTTCATTCCACTTCACGATTGTGTCCCACTTGTTGTTGATTCTTCACATAAAATTAGAATTTTATATCTTTATGTTTGAAACCTGAAATGTGGCAAGAGGTTGACCAGTTCAAGGGGGCCGAATACTTTCGCAAGGCACTGTATCTTCAACCTAACCATTCTTTCAGTTAAAGATTCAGTTCCTTTATGCAACTGCAAACTGCAATGACTGAAAACACTTATAAGCAGAACACTGAGAAAATACTCACAAAATACCCATTTCCATTTTTGACATTTTTTTACAGTACAACCAAAAACTTCAATGTATTTTGATAGAGCAACACATGGAGTTTTGACGAAAATTCAATCTGGAAGACTCACCTTCACCACTGGCTCTGTACTATGACTCCACCATGTGTCTCCGCTCCAACCAATCACTGTCAAGTCTGCATTCCTTCTCAGCCAATCACCCTTCAAGGCTGCGCTTTTAAGGACCTCCAACCATGGATCTCCCTACTCTCCCACGGAGCTTCGACCGTCCACTACCCCATTGCCACCATCTGGCTTTCTAGCTCCTTCCAACTCCCTTATTATCGGGTCTCCATTCCATCACCAGTATCGGATCCCGGGGGGGAAGACATCTCTAATCCTAATCCTTAATGATTCATTCAAGCTCATGTCATTTATAGCATTCATGTCTTCTTCTGGGGTCCGAGCGCCAAAGAAATAAAGAAATAAAGATCTACTATTTAACTTCTCTAATCGGCATCTTTGTGATTTTATTGTGAGTCTTTACAGGATTGAAATAGTAGCACACAGCTGGGAAGTGGAAGGAAAATGGAAATTTTTTTTTTTTCCAAATAAATATCTGAAATGGTATAGTGCATCTGTAATCAGCTCTTTTATTACGATAACCCTAAAAAAATCCTAAAAGGATTGAATTTTTTTACAGAGAACTGTTCAGACCATCATGTGAAAAATGGGTTATAACTCTGGAGGAGCTCCAGGGTTCCACAGTTTAGGTTGGAGGATCTGTCAGCAGAACAGCTATGAGTTGTGTTAATACTCTTTATGAAAGATTGCTAAGAAGAGTTATTGTATCAGGCAGCAGTGGTTTAGTAGGAAGAGTAGTCGTCTTGCAATCCAAAATTTGTGGGTTTGATTCCAGCTTCCTCCTGCCCCATGCTGATGTGCCCTTGGACAAGGCACATAACCTCCAGTTGCCTACTGATCTGCATATTTATGTATGAATGTGTGTGTTAGAGAGTGCGACTGGGTGAATGTGTTGTGTAAAGTGCTTTGACTGGTCAGTTTGACTGGAAAGGTGTTATATAATAGGAAGAAGCCACAAGAAGTTCTGTTTGCAGTTTGCAACAGACCATGGAGGAAACTCTGCAAACTTATAGGAGAAGGTAATCTAGTTGGTTAAGAACAACTCTATTTTTTAACCTTACATGGTAATTGCTATTTGATGTGGAAAACAAGCACTCCACATCACCCTGATCACCCTGAACCTGAAAGCACAACTTACCTTTTAATCACACATTAATGAGAGTTTGCATTTTGACTTTAATCTAGCTGCATCTGTTTCATTTCCATTACTGCCAGGAACTGTTCATGTGAAACTATTCTATGAGCTTGTACAAATATATATATATATACACTGCTCAAAAAATGAAAGAGAACACTCAAATAAAACATCCTAGATCTGAATGAATGAAATATTCTCATTGAATATTTTGTTCTGTACAAAATTGAATGTGCTGACAACAAAATCACACAAAAATCATCAATGGAAATTAAACTTATTAAGCAATGGAGGCCTGGATTTGGAGTCACACACAAAATTTAAGTGGAAAAACACACTACAGGCTGATCCAACTTTGATTGGTCTTAAAACAAGTCAAAATGAGGCTCAGTATTGTGTGTGGCCTCCACGTGCCTGTATGACCTCCCTACAACGCCTGGACATGCTCCTGATGAGACGGTGGATGGTCTCCTGAGGGATCTCCTCCCAGGCCTGGAATAAAGCATCCACCAACTCCTGGACAGTCTGTGGTGCAACGTGACGTTGGTGGATGGAGCGAGACATGATGTCCCAGATGTGCTCAATCGGATTCAGGTCTGGGGAACGGGCGGCCCAGTCCATAGCTTCAATGTCTTCATCTTGCAGGAACTGCTGACACAGTCCAGCCGCATGAGGTCTAGCATTGTCCTGCATTAGGAGGAACCCAGGGCCAACCGCACCAGCATATGGTCTCACAAGGGGTCTGAGGATCTCATCTCGGTACCTAATGGCAGTCAGGCTACCTCTGGTGAGCACATGGAGGGCCATGCGGCCCTCCAAAGAAATGCCACCCCATACCATTACTGACCCACTACCAAACCGGTCATGCTGAAGGATGTTGCAGGCAGCAGATCGCTCTCCACGGTGTCTCCAGACTCTGTCACATCTGTCACATGTGCTCAGTGTGAACCTGCTTGCATCTGTGAAGAGCACAGGGCGCCAGTGGTGAATTTGCCAATCCTGGTGTTCTCTGGCAAATGCCAAGCGTCCTGCACGGTGTTGGGCTGTGAGCACAACCCCCATTTGTGGACGTCAGGCCCTCATACCATCCTCATGGAGTCGGTTTCTAACCGTTTGTGCAGACACATGCACATTTGTGGCCTGCTGGAGGTCATTTTGCAGGGCTCTGGCAGTGCTCCTCCTGTTCCTCCTTGCACAAAGGCGGAGGTAGTGGTCGTGCTGCTGGGTTGTTGCCCTTCTACGGCCTCCTCCACGTCTCCTGGTGTACTGGCCTGTCTCCTGGTAGCGCCTCCAGGCTCTGGACACTACGCTGACAGACACAGCAAACCTTCTTGCCCCAGCTCGCATTGATGTGCCATCCTGGATGAGCTGCACTACCTGAGCCACTTGTGTGGGTTGTAGAGTCCGTCTCATGCTACCACGAGTGTGAAAGCACCACCGACATTCAAAAGTGACCAAAACATCAGCCAGAAAGCATAGGTACTGAGAAGTGGTCTGTGGTTCCCACCTGCAGAACCACTCCTTCATTGAGTGTGTCTTGCTAATCGACAAAGATTTCCCCCTGTTGTCTTTTCCATTTGAACAACAGCAGGTGAAACTGATTGTTAATCAGTGTTGCTTCCAAAGTGGACAGTTTGATTTCACAGAAGTTGGTTTTACTTGGAGTTATATTGTGTTGTTTAAGTGTTCCCCGTTATTTTTTTGAGCAATATATAATGTTAGTAGAGATACAGCACAAGAAGGAATTTAATAGGTATGAAGAGGCTGGAGGCAGAAAAGAGAAAGAACTGGACAGAACTGGTGAAATGGATTCTAGGCTACATCATAACAAGCATAACTTTTTGCTAAGGATGTTGACTTTCATCCTGCTTTTGCTCTACAGGAATCAAATATTCTGCAGAAAGGACCCAAATCGCTCAGGGCTGTGTCTTTTTTGTCTGCCCATTAGACCCATTAGTCAGAAAAACGGCAACATTTGATTTCATTAAGGTTATTGATCTTTAACAGTGAATCAGAGATAGAAAACCATCTAAAATTGACTTTGCATTATATTTTTCTGTGGCAGCTTTGCAATTTGCTGTGCAGTTTCTGTTTATGTACAATTTCAGGCACAAGTGCAGATGCAGGTTGCTAATTGGCTGGACAAGCTGTGTGGTTGCACATACAGTCCAAAATGCATGTAAGACAAAGTAAATTAAAATATATGTGAATCTTGTATTTATCTATTTGTCCGTTGGTTTAAGTTATATTTTTATTTCTAGAATTTATTAGATGGTCTGAAATGTGTTAATTGGGATATAAAAGTAAAAAGAAGAAATCTATAAAGGTATAGATACTTTTTCACAGCACTGTTAACATCAAACGTTAAAGATATTGCCAGGTCTTAGAAACACCCTTTAAAGAGGATAAAACTATTTAGCTGTTCATTCTTTACCACAACCAACCCTACTTGACACTGAAGTCAATGCTTGAAATGGCGTCTAAGTAATGTTTAAAAATCATTTTTCTTTTAACTAATTAAGCCTTACCTAAACAAAGTTCGAGCTGGGTAGTATTACAGCATTAAACATACACAGACATTCAGTTTAGGGCATCAGGGTGGGATTAGTGACTTAATGTGATCATTTTAAGTTTAATTCTAGTTTCTAGGTGTTGCAAAGCTGGTTCATGTTTTCCAAGACATTTCTTCCTGGAACTTGATAAGGGGAAACTTTGTCTCGTCATTAATTTGTTCTCTAAGATACCAGGAAAATAAAGAAGGTGGTCTATATATCTGACATTTTATTGTCGTTTTCTCAGAGTTAAAACGTTCTGTTTGGCTACGCTGGAAAGCATCTCATTGAGAGGTATTTCAGCAGGAAATATTTTAGCCTGAAACTGATAATAATAAAACAAGATCTCTTGAACTTCACATTTTGTCTCATTACAAACTCAAACTTCTGTGTATTTCATTGATAAATGTGACAGACCAACCCAAAGTAATGGATAATTTTGAAGTGGAAAGGAAATGAAACATTTTTCACATTTTAATAACACAAAGCTAAAAAGTGTGGTGTACATTTGTATTCAGTTCTGTCAGTCAGACTCCAATCGGTGCTTTGTAGAACCAGAACTTTAGGGCATGTATCTACTTGCTTTCTATGTCTGAAATGCTCAGTCTTAGCAAAACAGCTTAAGCTGATTAGGACTGGATGAAGAGCATCTTTGAACATCAAGTCTTGTTACAGCTCAGTTGGATTTGGGTTTGGGCTTTGTCTAGGCCATTCTAAACACATTAACATGTTTTGATATAAATCATTTTATTGTGTGTCTGACTGTATGTTTAGGGTGGCTGTCCTGCGGAAAGGTGAACCTCCACCCCAGTCTCCAGTCTTCTGCAGCTTCTAACAGGATTTTACCAGGATCGTCCTGGATTTAGCTCCATCCATCTTCCCATCAAGTCTGACCAGCTTCCCTTTCCCTGCTGATGAAAAGTATCCCCACAACATGACGCTGCTACCACCATGTTCTCCAGAACCCTGTCCCTGACATTCACTCCATTTACTATTTTAGTGACTTTTAAATTAAATTACTCACGCTGTATTTTATTTTCAGGTATCAGAATAAATGTGTTAACAGTTAAATTTTAGGTTTTTTCTAAATCCATTGAAAAACATGTATAATTTTCATCTGACTTCACAATTATTAACTGCCTTGTGTCGATCTATCATATTAAATTCCAAATAAAATGCAATGAAGTTTGTGGTTTATATGTTTGTTTTTCTTCATATAAATAAAAGAGTTCTGAATGATGTTGTTTTCCCTGGGCTTTATTTAGGGGTATCAGAGTAAAAGGGGCTGAACACAAATGCAGGCTAAACTTTTCAGTTTTTCACTTGTAAAAAAAAAGAAGAAGAAAAAGATTAGATTTTCCTTCCACTTACAACTTTACGTTGGCCTAAAACATAACAATCCGACTAAAATAGTGAAGTTTGTGGTTATGTGACAAGGCTGGTATGAATGTGTTTGCATTAATAAAAAGAAAACTCAGTAAACTGTGAAACAGTAGGTTTACTTACTCACAAATACATTGAATCCAAACACAGGAACATTAATATTATCAATAAAAATCAGCACATCTCAATCTTAAACCTTTGGGCCGTACAAATAATAATAATAATAATAATTAAATTATAATATTAATGATAATGATAATAATAATATTTCAAGCATTTTTGGCAAATGTAATAATTATAACCATTTAAAATCCTCAGAGTTTCTTTTCCAGGCAGTAATTTGTTTTACAGCAAAATCATATTTTGGAAAAAAAAAAAAAAAACACTACGAGTTTGACAGAAGGGAAGTTGTTCTATTTGAACTGATATGGAGGTTTTCATATCAAATGTGTGAAAGCCTGTGCGGGCGGTGGGCCTGTTTCAAGTGGGCAGCGTATCTTCCAACAACAAAACATGCAGCTATGTCACAGACAGAGGGGATTTTATGTAGCTTCAAAACAGAACATGTTCTGCCCAAAGCAATGTACAACTGAGCCAACACTCTGATGTAATTATCTTGTCAAGAAACACCGTCTGAAGCATTTGTTTTCTGCAAAATTCTTTTTTGTGGAATCAGCTGGTTTCCGACACATTTTTACACACAAATACATATTTTCCACAATTATGACTACTCTTTAGCTTGGCCTTACAATAAAAAACAGGTCTTTTGGTAATAATGTATGGTTAGCATCCTGTGTCAATGTCTTCTTCACTGAACTGGAACTATATTCACAAGAATGAGCCTGTCTCTTTCACATTCTCATACTGTACACATGCTGTCATTGCAAACAGTAAGGTCGGCCTATTGACTTTCAGGGCATTATGTGCCCAAAAGCGCTGTAAAATTCCACCTCTATATTTTCATCAGCAGTTTTATTAAGTTGAGGCTGCAACTATACCTGAAGCTTTGCAGATGCTGCTTAGCCTATATATAACCACTGAAGCATTATAATCACAAGATCTAAGGACAACCTGTCATCGTCTACTAAACAGGCTAGAGTTATTGAAGTCACTCTGTGTTTCATCCTGAAACATTGCATCTGCCTTGAGTTAGCTATACTTGAGTAAATCATAGTCTTGCTTTTCTCAATATTAATGTATCTACCCTGACCCTAGCCTTAAACCTAACTGTTACTAGTACATACTTAGCCCTAAACCCAACCCTAAACTTAATTCACAACTTAGTCCTAAACCTAACCCCTAACCCAACAACAGCATTGGGTCTCCACTGTGGGTCCTCACAATGAAGTATATTTTCAAAAAATGGGCCTCATCATGTAACAAAAAAAACCCCAAACACACACACACCTGTGTTTATGTGTGTGTGTATAGGGGTGCACATGTATATATAGCATTGTGTGGATCAATCACTGACACCAATATTATGTGGACATTCACCATTGTGTGAACATTTTAGCTGGTCCACACAAGGAGAAGTGGGTTATGTGGGTTAATGGTTCGGTTTAACACTGAGGCACGGTAAGGTTTATACTGGTAAGGATTAGGTTTTCGGTAAGGGTCAGGGTTAGGCTATAGCAATGAATGGAAGTCAATGCAAGGACCCTGTAAGAATAGGAAAACTATATATGTGTGTGTGTGTGTGTGTGTGTGTCATCACTTGTTCAGTGCTTCAGTATGAGCTCAAGATACTGTTCTGCACAGGTTGTAATCATAATTATCTAATAATTATTAACCTTTGTTTATCTTTTAGTATGTGTGCTTGAACTAGGCAGCAAAAGGCCTCAAACCGTGTAAAACTGCAGCAACATCAATTATCCTAAAAAATATAAAAAATGTTTCTAACAAAATATTTTGAGGTTATCAGCTGAAGTTTTTCTGGTTTAGGGAGGCCTAGGATGTTACAATAACCAGCCAAGGTGGTGTATTTTGATCCCACTTATGTCTGTTGATGCATGTTCCACACATACAAAGGATCATATTGGAAGCACTTTGCTGTCATCTAACAGTTTGAGTTTTCACCTATTAATCCTCATTTCTCTAAATTGCAAACCGAATGCATATATCTGTTGTATGCGCTATATTCAAATTAACAACCTCTACTTAAATTAGCATCTGCTTGTCACCAAAAACACAAGTTCTGTGTTTTATAAAATGAAAATAAATACAGGTGGTAAAGGGTCTTCATTATCTTGTGAAGTTGTTACTGAAAAGATTAGATTTTGTTTTCCCTAAATTACAAAATGGAACATTTTCAGGTAATAATCATTATGGCTTACACACTTGTATTCTCGCTCTGTGCTGAAACTCCTGTAAACCCCCCAACAGTCTGTTATCTGAAGACGTCATCTCATCAGTCTCAGCTCTTTGCCTTGTTGGGTTGGGGGTCATTTGGCCTCTTCTGGACTGTACAGAGTGTTCGCACAGCCTGGGCTGTCTGTCACACACCAATACTTCAGAGATGTATAAATTACAAGAGATGCCAACTACGCCATTAGGCCCATCAGGCTTGCTCTCTGGGTTCATTTCCTCTAACTGCGCCTCTTCTGTCACATTCAGCTATAAAAGCTGGCACCGAGGACCCAAAAGGTATTTCACCCCCATGATTATAACATAAAGATGTTTCTTCTTGTACATTAGGGAAGGCAAGGTAAGTTTATTTATATAGCACTTTTCAGTAACAAGACATTCAAAGCACTGTACATGAGGACGAACAATTACAATACAATCACAAAGAAAATAAACACAGATACAGACACCGAAAAACAAATCAAATGACACTTATAATCCTTGGGAGTAATAATAATTAATAATCCTTTCAAGTTTACTGGTAGAAATTGGTTCCAAGCCACTCTTAATAATAAAGCATATTATGCTAAAAGAAGACATTTAAGACATTAAATTAGGTCTTCATTGAATGATGAGCAATAACAAACAAAAATAGAGATTCATTGTTTCATGAGGCTAAAATGACCAAACAAACTTTGGTCGGTGAATAATAAGCTTTCCCCCAAATGTTTTCATTTTCTCATTATAAACTAATATATAACATACACAAAAATGGCTTCTGTCTTGGCAGACATAGGTTTGATGTGAACCATCTGTATCAGTCTTGAGTAAAGCCAGACAGTGAACACGACAGTTCAGCATCCTCTGAACCAGCCTTTCACAATCTGTCCAATTTTTGTTTTTTTCTGGTGAACTTTGGTTCATTGGTAATGTTCTCTTAAACTGGAAGATCACATTACTGGCATAGTCACATAAATCGTATTCTAGCAGTCTGAGTTAATGAGATGTTTCCATTGTCCTCATTATGGATACCACCAGGATGCATATGGCTGCTTAACTCCCTAATTGTTACCATACTGATGTTAATTATGCTGGTTTTGTGAACACTGTAACTTCTCAGTTCATTATGGCTTCACAAATGAGACACAAATAACTTAACCAATTTATTTTTCTTTGTTCAAGCAAATGTTTTTCCAATCAATATGGATGCTGTATAAAATGCTGACAGAACGACTGCAATGATTTAAGAGCAAACACAAGTCCAATACAGGAACTGGTCCCTCAGTTGATGCTTGATGGAGGAAAAGTTGTGGGGACCAAAGTGATCTAAGTGTGAGATGCCTTCTGTCATCCCTGTCATACTGAAAACATGCTGTACTTTGTCAGTGATGTAAGCAAACAACAGTCCTTGTACTGTCCCGTTTTCTACCCCATTAGGCGCATTATGACTGCAGCTGAAATTTTAGAGAATGAAAAGAATTTCCAATTTGTTCAAGTTTTTCAGCATAATAATTGAGTAACATCAGTTAAAAGTCATCCACAGCACAAATGTTCGGTCAACTTTAAAGACCTTATCTTATGAATGTCGTCTCAAGGCAACACAGACAAATAAAAAACAAATCATCCAATTTAATTAAAGACATGTACATTCAGTTCCATTAAATCCAATCACTTGGACAGATTCAGATTAATTTATGTCTTACCTTAAACCTAAATAATCCTGGATGCTTGAATAAATAAGGTCTGATTTAAACACAACAACATATATATTTGGTCAGAGATTATATCTAACCTTTGTACCTACATGCTCTGCAGGCTGTGTTTTCTCTGGTGGTTGTCATATCTGTTTTCAGCTGCTGTCAGTCTGCAAGTATCTGAGATGCTCTTTTTTCATTGTTGAACTATTCAAACCTATTTCTACAAGTTCCCAAATGTAAAATTATTAAAATATGTTTTTAGATTCAAATATAATGGAAGTCAGCTGTGTTTTTAGATCATAATTTGAAATAAAATACAAATAATAACAAAAAATAAATATGGTTCATTTTGTAGATTTGATTCAACTTCAAAGTAGCCTTTCTGTTTATGTTAGAAATAACGAAACGGTCTACTGAGAAGTTTCCACATAACTGATTAATCCAGATTGTAGAGAATATGGAGGTTAATAAATGTTTAACATGTGCTTATAAGTTCCTCAGGGTTTTATCTGAGAGTTATCACAAGTGTTATTCCACATTTTGTTGTTCTTTCTTACTTTCATCATTCTCTTCTCTCCTAATGGGAGGCATCTATCACAGTGAAGTGTGGGCCTGTTTTAACACATACAGTAAAATAGCTGTTTGGCAGAACAGAACAGTCCAGCCCAGTGTGAATAGTGTACATGTGTAACCCCACTGTTTCCTCTGTGTAATGTCTGCTGCTGAGGGTTTCCCATCTGTCAGCACGTTCTCTGCTGTGAGCAATGAGCTGCCCACTAACTTCATTTACACCACGCACTCAGTCTAACAGGCTGACACATACAGTGCACACCCGAAAGTGTTTACTTGTCCAGTGTGTGTTGGACTCTGTGATAAATTTAATGACATTGTCCACTGTTTGCCCCGTGGGCAGCAATTACCTTTTACATGATTCACATGGACCAACTACAGGAGATGTTGGTGTATAAGATGTATTAGAGGATTAAGATTTAATGCAGCTCATAGAGTGTGTTGCTTTTCATTGTTTCACAAAGGAACGTATAAATGGCTTTTTGATTTTAATTTCTTGCTGCATCTGATGATCAACAACATGCTTCTTATATTAGTAAGTGCTACTATGCAGATTTTACTTTTCTTTTGTGAGGCCAGCTTTGTTGTTAAAGATCCTCAAACAGTTGGCTTTGAGTGGCAATGCATTATTATTTTTTTTTTTTTTTGCACTTTGTGAAATCAACCTAAAACTTTCAGCCTCATAGAGAATATAGGTGGATGAGCATCCTTTCATTGTGTGTTCTACTCACAAAACAAATGCATTTTAGAGTAATACAGAGCATGAAGTGTGTGTTAGTATTCATTCTTGCATGTATGCTTACATATTCTTTTGGATACTTATATGCATGTGTGTTTCAGTAATTATGCTTTAAATATGATTTAAAAATGAGCCTCCTGGGGTAATAGACGAGAAATAAGACAATAAATATATGCACACGTGAGAAACATGGTGAGATGACAAACAACTCAAAATCGTCCATGTTGTGAGGCTGAAATGGATAATTAAGCCTGCTCATCCTGTTCTTTAATGCCACAGCAAGCGAAGCGACACAAACACCTACAACAAGCTTAATTTTGGCCAACTTTTCTGCAAATGTTTTAGGTTATAAATTATAATATCATGATAAAGACATTACTTATCTCCTCACACCAGAGAAGGAACGCAATAATTACAGTAAATTACACATCATTATCCACCAGCACATTTCTGCTGGCAGTCTTGCATTAATATTTCACCTTAGGGCAAAAACCTGGAGGTTTTAAGCAGCTTCTACGTCTCAGTGCAGCAGGTTAAGTAAAGGCTGGAGCAAAATAAATCGGCAAATAAGCAGACTACCCTGCAGTGTAACTGATCTGAGTCAGGCCTGGGCTGGATGTTTCCTTTGGATTTATTCTTCAGATTTTAACGTCATTCAGATCACCAAACCTGCAAAAACAAGTGTTAAATATGCCATAAGCGCCTGTTTAGTTCTTTGAGCTATCAGATGGAGGTGACACCCATTCTGTCAACCAATTCAATCCAAAGATACAGACAGAATCAAAGTCAATAAAATTGATTATATTTCTTTCCTAGTTTTAAAAGAATGCAGTCAAGTTCAATTTAAAATTCAGAGTAATAAAAAAAGTTTCAGAGTGTATTGCGTCACTGATTTTGCAGCAATCCCTCCTTCTGAATTTAGATTGCTGCTTTTGTTTATCATTAAACCTTTCTCTATTTTTTTATCGTTTTTCAATAGTGGAGGTAGAATTAACAGATTCCATTATAAGGACAATGGACACATTGAAAGTAATGTGGGGAGTTATTTTACTGTCTTACAGCATCCTAGGTATTTTCTAAAATCATGTGTGATGATAGCAACGTTGATTGCCAAAGACTACATTAAATGGAGGCCTGGTCTGCACAGAGTCCTGACCTCAACCTTCTTGAACACCTTTGGGATGAGTCAGAGCTGAGGCTGCAATTCTGGTTCAAATCTAACTATAAACACACACCTAAGCCTTATAGAAGTTGTTTAATGAATAGTTAAAGTTGCTGATGCTGGCAATGGTGTGTCCATCAACAAATTGGACCTTATAGATTAAGAATAGATGGATGTCATCCAAGTTAATGCACATGTAAAAGTAGCCAGAAAAATACTTTTGGCAAAATAGTGTCTATAATTCATTTAATATCGATAATATGAGATTTTGTATATTTGCAGGAAAAATTAATTTGGAACTTAAATATTTCAGAAGGTGCTCATACATCAGCATCAGTCTGCTGGCAACAATCTCTAAATCTTAGAGTGGAAATGCATTTTGGGACAGCTGGAGCCTCATTTCCCTTCAGGAAAGGGCTGATTAAGGGCATCCTCAACCTTAATGCACTTGAGCAAAACATTAATAACAACTTGATCTCCACATTAGGGAAAACAAAAAAGGCTTTCAGGCACCCTAAAGATTGCTTTTGGTGCTTGGCCAAGGAAAATAACTTTGATATTACTTTTGTATTACACATTACAGATGTTGTTACTGACACAGTAAGCTGTGATTGATTCTTCAGTATGTCGTTATGGATCTCAGTATCATTACCGTTAAATGAAAGGCCCAGCACTGACAAATAAACATTCTTTATTCGTTTTAGCAATGAACTCTAATAAATACATTAAAATAGGTTTAGTAACAGTAAGGAAAAATGTTGAACATGCTTTACAATCTATAAGTAACAAGAGTATTTAGCCTTTGACATCCTAAGAAATTGATTCCTTCTGAAAACAGAACCACTGCTCTTACTGGCACCTCTAAAAAGAAAGTGAAAAAAAAATAACTTATATAAATGAATGTTTAGTTGGAGAAAGGTGTTTCACACTGGATAATAAATCCAGGTTCCTGAATGCTTTGATACAGCAATATGACCACAGCATCACAGGTATATCATGCCTGTTTGAGATGCTTTTCTACATTTTACCCTTTGTTTCACAAAAGATACACCTGGATCGTAAAAAAAACTTTAGCAACTAAACCTACTGAAGATGTACTAAAATGTCAAATTGGACTTTAAAAACAAATCTCTGTGAGATTACACTGCTCCAGTAAAGGAAAAATTAATTTTAAGTCTTTTTATACATCTTTACCAGGAGAGCTAATCAGTGTGCAGGTCTCTGTATATTAAGATAGCAACTACATTTCTTTACATCATGTACAGAGCTGTGGAAAAGTATTTGCCCACATACAAATTGCAGTTTTCAAATGATGATTTCATTTGTTATGACAATAAGTTATCCACAATAACCTGACCCTATGCAAATAAGGGTTTGCTTCCATCAGATTATAACTGAACTCTTTTTAATTATTTTTTGGGGGTTTTCATTTTACAAGCCACAGCAAGGTATCTTTACTGTTTGATCTGCAGAAGCCAGAAATCACTTAAATAGAATCGCTCTGACGACACAAAGTAGGCAAAAAGATATCAGAAAGCAGGACGTCATGCCCTGATCTAAAAACTGAAAGATATCAGTATGGAAAGATTACAAAGATTTCTAGAGAGGACCACAGTGAAAACTATCATTCAAAAATAGAAAAAAAAACAAACATGGAACAATAAAGAACCTTCCCAGGAGTGGCCAGCCTACCAAAGTTACTTTAGGAGTGCACTGACGACTCATTCAGGAGGTCCCAGAAGTAACCATGATAACATCTAAGTAACAATGGACCTCATTTGTTTTAGTTAATGTCAAAGTTTTTGATCTAGGCAAGTCAGGGGTGAAAGGCAACGACAAATAAAAGGCAATTTGAAGGCAAACAAGGCAAATCAACAGCATTCCTGCAGCCAACTGCATAAGTTGCAGGATGGTGAAAGTCCTTCTAATATTGATGATTAACAGCAAACCAGATCCATAGTTCTGATCAGGGGGCACCTGTCATACATCAATGCAAAAGGTAATGTTAGCTTAGCTCATATTGCCTGTTTGCCAGCTCTGCCCCAACTCAAGAGGCAGGAGGAGACCCACAAAGAGGGGATGTGGACTCTGTGCCAGAGGAGAGCTCGGCCTACTACCAACACCAGCTGTAATTGGCTATTTATGTTAGGTGAACCAAGTGATGATTGGCTAATCAAAGCCAAGAAGTCGAGGATGCAAATTAACCAGAATTATCTCCACCACCACAACAGCACAAACACAAGTAAAACTCTGACTGGGTCAAAAAGAACAAAAATTAAGGATTTGGAGTGGCCTAGTCAAAGTCTAAATCCGATTGAAATGCTGTGATATGATTCAATTCAATTCAGTTTTATTTATATAGCGCCAATTCACAACACATGTTGTCTCAAGGCACTTCACAAAAGTCGTTCCTGATGTTAAACAGGACGTTCATGCTGGAAAAACATCCAAGGCTGCTGAATTAAACAGGCAGAATGGGTCCAAATTCCTCCACAGTGATTTAAAGGACTAAACTCTTTATGTCAGCAGTTGCTGCCAGAGGTGGAACAACCAGATATTATGTTTAGGGGGAAATTACTTATTCATACAGGGCTGGATTAGATAGATTTTGAAATTGAAATTATAAATTGAAAACTGTTCTCATATTTCCTCAGGTTATCTTTGATACTTAAATCCAAAGCATTTAAAAGTGACCAAAATTTAAAATTTGTAAGGGGTAAAGATATTTTCATGGCACTGCAAAAACACAGTGGTTGCTAGCCAGATGTTGAATGTGTCATATGAAATGCACCTAATGCATATTGTCTTAGCTTCATCCTGAATAAATGAATAGAAGAAACTGGTGTTAATGGAACCATAAACTATAAATCGCCCTAACATCTAGGAAAACAGCAACCATAAACTAGCAGCAGCTAGAAACAGCTATAATCTTTCTCTTATTCTTCAAACGGTGGATCCATATGCTTGTTATAATTTATGTGTATTCCTGTATTCCTTGTTTAAGCTGCTCAGTGGACCAGTTATTAAAACTGTTGCCTTGGAGCTAGAAGGTCCCGGGAATCAAATCTTGACCTGAGGTTTTCAGTGACTCGATGCTTTCTGTATAGGGTCTGCATCTTCTCCCAATGCATATGTGGGTTTTCTCTATGTGTGGGTACCCCAGCTTCTTCCTACAGAACAAAATATGGATGTTAGGATGATTGGTCTTTCTAAATTGCCTTTTGGTATCTATGTGTGTGTGTGTGTGTGTGTGTGTTTGTTTATTATTTATTTCACGGGGACAATGTGTAAACTCATTAACCTTAATAAAAGAAGAGATGCTTTACACTAAATTTAGCTCTGGCTAATTTCCATCTGCAGTCCCTGACCAGGTCACAGCAATAAAATACATTAAATGCATGTTTAATGTATTTTATTGCTGTGACCCGGTAGTGCAGTACATCCATATACTGCATCTACATCCATTCACACAAAACAATCTATTCCATTTCCCACCATTTACATAAAACGTAAGTCTACATTTTAAAATAAGGACATGAATTTATATTAAACGTGATCATAGTTAATGTTAACATTACTGGTTTCCCAGTAGTTCCTCTCTTACCTTTCATGAGATATCATGCAGATCAGAGCATAATTTCAGTCTATCCAGGAGATTGTTCCATTCTTTGATGGCTCTGTATGAAAAGGCCGTCTGTGCATAGGTTGAGCTTCTTTGAGGTAGTCTACAGTTATTACGAGCTGTGGACCTAGATGTTCTAGTCATCTGCTCAGAGCAAAGCTGTACAAATCTCTTCAGTGGTGGTGGGGGCTTATTGTTTAAAATCATCCAAATTAGTTCCGCATCTCAGTATACGATTAAATTATCAAAACTTAATATATATTATATTTACTAAGAATCTGACAATGATGATTCCTTAAAGGCTTTTTATCGAGTATCTTTAAAACCTGATTATAGAATGATTTCAAGGGTTTTAATAATGAGGCATTTGCTTGGGTCCAAGAAGAGATACAATAATTAATATGAGAATTGATCATTGAATGTAAATACATCTGTGCAGCCTCATAAGTGAGCATATTTTTGATGTGACCATAAACTGACAGATTGTATTTCACAGTATTACACTGCTTCTTAACATGTTTTTTAAATCCAAATGTTGGATCCAAAACACAGAGATATTTGAATTCTTCCACAATTCCAATTTTTTGATCTTTTACAGCAATAGGAGAGTCAAGCTTTTGTTTCCTGGACTTGGTAAAATACATTGCAACAGTTTTTTTTTTTTTTTTAACATTTAGTGTGAGACAGGATCAGGTAAGCCAGTCTGCAACATTGTCCATTACTTTAGTTAGTTTGTCAGCTACACTAATGGCATCCTTTCCATGGAGGTGGATGACAGTGTCATCAGCGTTCATTTATACATCTACCTCACCACACACTGAAGGAAGATCCTTAATGTAGAGCATAAACAGTAAAGGCCCAAAGACGGAGCCCTGTGGGACAACCATATCACAAGCATTTGGTGTTGAGAGCTTATTGTTGACCTTAATGCACTGCACATGGCCCCTAAGTTAGGATTTGATCCACTCCAGTGCACTGTACGATAAACTATACTCTCTGATCTTAGATAGTAGTACAGTATGGTTAACTGTTTCAAATACCTTGCGAAGATCCAAAAATATGGCACCCACTACTCCACCTTTGTCCAGTTTGGCCTCTATAAAATAACAACATGCAGTTTCTGTGGAATGATTTCTTCTGTATCCGAACTGCATGGGATGTAATAAGTTATTTATATTTAGATGGTCTGATAACTTTTCAACAATGACTTTCTCAATAACTCTTGAGACTACGGGAATTATGATAATAGGCCTATAATTGCTTATATCATGTTTGTCTCCTATTTTAAATATTGGAGTAATTATTGCAATTTTAAGACTATTTGGAAATAAGCTCTCTTGAATTGATTTATTTATAATAATAATTTCTTAGGCAATAGAAGTGAGAAGGATGCTAGTATGTTGTTTTAAGAGAGCATTATCAAGTCCCCTATTATCTCTCCTTTTAGAACTAGTAAGTGATAGGAAAATGTTCTTTATTTTAAATTCATTGATTGTTTGAAACCACAGAGCGTTTTGTTAATTTGGAACAGTTAAATCGGAAACCGGAATCAAATCATTTGGTTTTCTGTATAACTCTTTGACTGGTTCAATAAAGTAATCATTGAAATGATTTCCAACAATTTGAGAGTCATTTCCAATATTTCCGTTTATATTAAATTTGATTTTAAGACCTTTATGATGTTCTTGGCCCATCACTTTATCAATGGTTTGCCAAAACTTCTTAGTATTACCCTGTGCTTGCTTAATTAGGTTGCGATAAAAGTTTGCCTTACTTTTTCTCAACATTGTAACTTTGTTTCTAAGATTTTTATATACAAGTTGATCAGTCATAAGACCAATTTTAAGGGACTTTTTTAATGCACCATCTCTGAACTTCACTGTCTCATTCATCCAAGGTACAGATTTTTTTATGTTTTATTCTTTGAACAAGATTGTTTAGTATACTTGGATATAAGCTCCTGAAAGGTTTTTTGGAACTCCTCACATGATGATTGACAATTTTTGCCACAATTGATTTTGCTTCACTTAATTTGATGTATTTCATTATAAAATGCGTCCCTATCTTTTTTAGGTATGTAAGATGTTATTATATTAACATCAACTTTGTTCTGTCTTGATTATATTTTTGGACAATTTTCTAACAGTTAAAGTAAGATGTGGTCTGACAGACCAGTTATCAAATTATAAGTTTTGGCTACACATTTCAGCTCTATTGGTAAAAATTAGATCAATTAATGTTTGAGTTGACTTTGTTGTTCGGGTTGAATTTTCAATCATTTGTGTCGTATGAAATTTATTACTAATTTGTTTTAATTTCTTTCTATTACACTTATCCAGCCAGTTAATGTTAAAATCGGCCAACAAAATTATTTCCTTTCTATCAAATGTTTTAAGCATTTCTGTGAGATATTTGAAGAAAATATCCTTTGCTGATGGTGGTCTATACAACACAATTACAATAAAAGACATTTCAGTTGAGTCTAATGGGTACGCCAACACTTTCCAATGAGTCATTAAGATTTTCAACAATTTACAATGGAACTTGTCCTTGACATAAATAATTACTCCACGTTCCTTACCTTGTTTCCTATCATATCTAAAAATATATTGTAACCAGATACTTGAAATACAGTCTGTGGTGCTGAAGGTTTTAACCAAGATTCTGAGAAACATAAAAAGTCCAAGTTTGGGTCGTTTAACAGCTGCTCCAACTGCTTTGTCTTTGACACAACACTCCTAATGTTCAAATGTCCACCTAGAATTCCTTTGGGCTTAACGTTGGGGTCCCATAGCACTTTTGCATGGTTTACTGACTGAAACAGCTTAAATGTGCGCTGTCTTAAAGTTGCCTTGTTACTGCACTAGCCCGCAGAAAGTGAGGATATGCATGGTGTTAAAGCGTTCCCTACAGCAGTGTTTACCCTCAGTACACACGGTGTTAAGCCAGTTGTTTGCGGCGCACATGTAGTTCTTCTGACAGTATCATTTACCGCGACTGAAGTCTTTGTTAGGCGTGACGCCAGGTGTAAGCCGATGCCTCTATCCTCTGTTAGGGAACAGCTGATAGGTCCTGGGTTTGAATTGATGTCTCCACCCAGTAGTAATAGAATGAACAGTAGAATTTAAGAATTCACCTGTGCTAGTCTCCTCGATTCACAATCAATCCGTCCACCGCTGTGTTGAACATCAGCACACCCACTGTTCAAGATCTTTGAGTAGGCATTGTATTGGCTCCAGGGCCCAACAAGCAGAGAGGCAGCGCAGACAGCTGTTGGGTAACCCGCTGCTAACCAGTTGCTCCATGCCGACGTACAGATTGTAGTGAATTCAAGCATCAACACCACCCACTGCATCAAATGTAGATTTTCCTCACTTTAAGACATTGTGGCTTTGTCCATCTGACATTTTGCGACAACCCAGATTGTTTTAGGTTAGGTGGAATCGCAGTACCTGGCCACCTGCGTTTAAATGCCACCATCTTGTCCTCCTCATACTGTGTGTGTGTGTGTGTGTGTGTGCTTGGTTGGTGGCCCTGACTGTTTCAATGCCACCTTGTGATGGACCAGTGACTTGCCCAGGGTGTACCCTGCCTCTTTCCCAATAAATTAGGCACCATCAACCCCCATCAAGCCTGAAAGGAAAAGTGAATGTAGACAATGGATAGCTATATAAATACCCGGTTTTTCAGAAATGAGACATTGTTTTTATGATTTGAGGCTTTCTTCAGATTTCAACACTCAAGTAAAATAGATCTTTTCAATAATGTTTGACTGAAATTGGGTTCGACTGAGAGACATCTCAGTCTGTTTTGGTCCGTGAGGCGGACACCCTGTCTACTTTTAAGGCTAGGCTTAAAACTTTCCTTTTTGATAAAGCTTATAGTTAGAGTGCCTTAGTTTATCAGGGAGGGAGCCTTCCTCCCTCCCTGTTGGATGGAGTAAGGGGGAAGTCAGGTTTAGCCTAAACAGGCTCAGTTATGGTTGAGGTGCAAACACACCCTCCATTTCTGCTACCTGTATGACCCCTTCTCTTTTCCAATGGTTATAATCAGTCTGACAGAGAGAGGTATCCCAATCCTTGTGGTTTTTAGTATAACAATGATCATCAGTTGAAACAACATTGTTGAAAATAAGCGCTGTTTAACTAAATAATCTGAACTGAAACTTACTGTGTAGTTATGCTGCTATAGGCTTAAACTGCTGGAGGACATAATGACCACTTTCACCCTCTTCGCTACATTCTCACACTACGCTCCAATTTTGCATTATTTGCTGTTATTTCAGCTTTTAACTTTGTTCTCTCTCTTTTCTCTTCCTAGAAGCTACACCTGGCCTGAGTCTGTGTCTACCTGTAACACCTTTCTGGAGAGGGGCATCGTCCAAGCCTCTGCTTAAACCTAGAAGCTTACTAATTTCCTGTAAAGCTTTGTTAACAAAATGTGTTCCGTTATCACTGGAAATCACCTCTGGGACCCCCAACGGGGAATAATCTCTGTCAACAAAGACTTCGCAACAGCACTGCTGTCTGCGTTTCTTTTTTGGAAACGCTTCAACATATTTAGAAAACATGTCCACAACCACCAAACAATATTTTTTCCCTTCAGCAGGTGTCAACTCAATGAAATCCATCATCAAATGCTGAAATGGGAACTGGGGAGGCGGATGTGCTGCTTGTGATTGTGCAGGAACCCTGGAGGGGTTGTGAGAAGCACAGATCAAACATCTTTTACAATACTTTTCAGCAACCACTGAAAACCCATTTGTATACCAATATTTTTTAACCATATCCAGCATTCCCCCTTTGGCCCACATGGAACCCAAATCCGTGTTTTCCATTTAGAAAACCAAAGGGAAAAAAAATTTTTTGGCAGGAAAGGGTTTCCAAACCATCGAAAAATGCCACCCCAAACCCCTTTGTTAAAGATACGCCATTTTTTTTCGCCATTTCTCTTTTTTCCTTGGAGTAGCAAAAGATTGCTTTTCAGGAATTTTTGACAGCCTTTGGATCACCCAAAAGAAAAAAAGGGTTTCATCGGGTTTGAAAGGCCTAAAACTGCGGTTTTTGCTGCTGAGCCCCGGTTTGCTTACCCTATAAATAAAATCAGTTTGGGGTCCTGTGTGCGCAGCACACTTAACCCCCACCCAAAACGTGGGGGTTTAACCCAAAATAGCCTCCAAAAGGGTTTCAGACCTTGTCTAGGGGTTCAACATAGGTTTTCCATCTGCCCTTTAAAAAAAGGACGATGTTTCCCCCAAAATTTGCCCCAAAATCTGAACCACCCCCGGAAAAAATATCTTAAATTTTTAAAAAATAGCCAAAATTTTTCCCTTCGGGCCAAACTTACAAGCTTCATTAAAGCAATTAATTCGCTGTTTGAGCAAAAAAAATGCCGGGCCAAAGGACCTAAATTTTTATTTTTTAGTTAAAGGGGGGTGTTTTGCAAGTCAGGACAAAGGGTCAAACAACTTTTAAAGATAGCGGTGCAGCCCGACTCTCACCACCTCCTCAGAAAGGCAGAAGTGTGGCTGGTTTAAAGTTTTTACAAAAACGTTTAATTTTAATGTTAGGCATTTTCCAAAAAATATTAAAATCCCTAAGCCCCCTTTGCTGCTGAAAAAATAAAGACGTCTTTTTTTCCAGGAGGATGGGGAAAAAAGAAATGTGGAAAAAAAACTGTAAATGGTTTATACCCCATCAATGCCCACTTTGACCTAACACTGCTTTCTCACTGCTGAAAATAACTCCCAAACAACCGGGCAACTCAGCTGCAACTGGATCTAGCTTACTGGAATAATAAGCCCACAGGTCGTGATTTATCATCAGGGGAAATTGCAACAACACAGATGACATGAAACCCCGATTTTTTTCATCCACCATTTGAATAAATGGCTTGTCAGAGTTCGGTAAAGCCAATGCAGGCGCAGAAGACAGGGCTTTTTTTAAATCAATAAAACCCCTTTTCGGGCCTCATCTGTCCTTTTAATTTTGTCTGCAGCTGCCAGCTCCTCCCATATTTTAAAACTCGCCAAAAGGCGCTTCCAGCTCTGAGTAATTCAGAATTTGGGGGAGCTCTGCAATAGCCTGTCATACCCAAAAAATTGACCCCCATTTGTTTCTTTGTGACTGGTTTTGGGGTTTTTTCGGAACGGCTTCAATGCGCTGAGGCGACAGTTTTCTTCTTTTATGTGAGAGAACATCCCAAAGGGAAAATGTCACTTTTTTCCGGGAAACAAACTGCATTTTAGATTTTTTCGAAATTTTTGTCCTTTCTCTAAAGATGTTTTAAGCAGCTTCAAATGTGCCCTTTCCCCAAAATTTTGGTCCGCTGATCCTGCTGATAATAATAAATCATCCACATACTGTTAAAGAACAGTTCCAGGAGACAGAGTCAAATCAGCCAAAAAACCCTTTCAGAGCTGTGTTAAAAATGCCCGGACTCTCAGTGTAGCCCTAAAAAGACGAGTAAAACAATATGGCTTTCCCCATCAAATTTAAAAGGCAAAAACCAATACTGACTGTTCCTTGTGGACAGGGACAGAAAAAAAATTGCATTTGCCAGGCCTATCACTGAAAAAATTATTTAGCTTCGGGGGAAAATTTGTGACAAAATCGTAAAGGTTTCGGAACTGACGGGTTTGACAGCCTGCAGGTCCATAAAAATCTCCATTCATCAGGTAACCCCGAGGGCCATTTTTTTTTTTACAAGGAATAACCTGTTCTCACAAGGTGAATTTTGGGAAGGGGTACAATTACCCAGCCTTAAGGAGGGAATCAAAAACAGGACGAATCCCCTCCCAAACCTTCCCTTTTTTCAATAAGTATTGTTTCTGACAATTCCCCTGTGTTTGTTTAAGGAAATTTAAATAACAACTGGCTCACAATTTTAAATTAAACCCAAAACATCAAAATTTTGGTGAGCAGCCCACAATGAATCGGGCCCCAGCTTTCGCAAGATCTGCATCCGAAAGAAAAAACATAGCTAAAAACGATGTAAAATGTAAATCAGTTGCCTGTACGTTTCAGGAAAACAACAGGGGGAAAAAATTTCCCTTTTGAAAGCTTTTTGAAAAGGGAGACCAAACACATATGGGACTCTGCCCCTCCCCCCAAATTTCCGGGGCCCATTAGAAAACGCCTAACAAAAAAACCCCACACCCTTCCATTCCATTTTTCAGACGGGGGCCAACGAACTTTGCGGTACCCAAAAACCTAAAACCTTGAAAAAAATGAAACCCTTTTCGGGAAGTCAAAGTCACAGAAAAAGCTGCTTTCTGTCTTTTCCAGAATTTTGTCAAGGGGTTCCCAACTCGGTCATTTGTAATTTTTGTCCCAAACCTGCCCCTAAATATTTCCAAAAGGGGGTTCCTTCAGAACATGTGAAGTACAATGAGATCATCTCATCCATTATCCCCATTTGGCCGGGTTGCCCCAAAGCATTTCCCTCCAAATGTGACAAAGGGTTGGGGTACTGGGCCAACGGGAAGTTTCCCCCCGGGATAGGCATAAAAGGGGGTTGATCGGGGGGCCCAATGTACTGCGGGTAGTCATAGCCCAAAGTTCGAAAAGCTTTGCAATTGCAATTTTTAAATCGCCATCAAATCTCAAACCCCCCAAGTTTTAAAGGAAAAAAAGGAAAACCAAAAAGAATGTTTTAATTTCACTCCTTTTTGGGGGTGGAACACTTTAAGGAAAAAAAATTTTTCCCAAACCGGGTTTAAAACCTGAAGCGAACAGAATGAACATAAGGGGAACCACTCATTTTTTTGGCCCCTGCTTCTTGTTTACATTTAGCTGAAAAAAAAAGGGGTGTGTCGCTCCTAAAATCCCCCCAAAAGAAATTTTCTTCACCCTCCCCCAACAAAAGAAAAAATGGGCCATTCTTTTAAAGGCGGGGTTTTTCTGTGTATGAGATATGGGGGCCTGGGGAAAAATACGGAGGCACCTTCTAAGTGTAAAAATGGGGCCCCTGTAACAAACCCAGTGAATCATTTTCATCATGCAACTGTGTGTGTGTGTGTGAAACCCCACGCTCCCCTTTAAAAGGCCCCCCCCTCAATGCAGTGGGACCAGATCCAGGGTCCCCTCCTTTTCCCCTTTTTCAAATTTCCGTTGTTAGGGCCCCCTGCAGTTTCTCTGGACTTTTATTTTTCCAGTGACCCCTCTGGCCCAGTTATTTGGGGAACCCTCGGGGTTGTGGGGCCACTTTGCCCTTCCCCGCCTTTTTGCCCCGGCGTCCCGCCCTCTCCTCGGGGAAAAAAAACCACTTTTATAAAGTACTGTAGTAACAGGGTCAAAGCAGCGGGTTTTGGGAAAATAAACCCCCTATTTTTTTTCCGCTTTTTTCTTCTTTCGGGTTTGTTGATAAAACGTCATCGGGTGTGTAAAACAAAGTTTTTTTCAGCTCCTCGAAACGCACCCTGTCCCCCAGCCAACATAAAGATTTTTAGTTTGTGCTGGGGATTTTCAGGGGAAATCCCCCCCATAAAAGTATCCACAAAAGAATCTTTCTCCCAGGGGGCCCAAAAAAAGTAAATTAGCGGGGCGTTTTCCAAAACCCAAAGTTTATTGAACTCTTCTTCCCCTCCTGTAAAGAAAATCAGTACGTCCCCCCGGGCGGACCTTGTTTTAGTTGTTGTAACCCCGGCACAATTTCCCCCCTCTTTTTGGAAAAATTTTTTGATAAATCCAATACACAAATGTTCCAAAACCCGTATCATGCCCTTAAAGGTGATTTAAATCACCATCTTCACCCCGGTTTTCACCCAGGCGCAAACAGGATCTGGCAGTCCCAAAAAACCAACTAAATTTTCCAGGTTTGATTTTTGGGTGGGAAGGAGCCGGCGAATTTCTGTTTTCCCGTCGGCCTTTTCCCCGTGGGATAAAGCCCACAAATTCTGTGGCAAAAAATTTTTTTCCCTCCTTCCACCCATCTGAAAAACAATGCAGCGCTGGCCTGGATGCTGCTGCAGTCCACGGTCGAAAACACCAAATTTAGGCTTTTTTCCGGCTACTTCCCAAAATGGGGCAAATTTATACTCTTCCCCCCCTTTTTTTGTCATCACCCCTTTGCCCGGTTTTCCCCCTTCGTAGCCATGCAAAATCCCGGGAAAATAATAGGAAGGAGAATAAAGGGGATTTCCAATTTCCCTTTGATGATTCCCGGTCGCTTTCTTTACTATAGGCATTTTTATCTTGAAACCCTTTGGGGTTAGGAAAGGGGAAAAGGGGGGTGTATGATTTCACTCCCCGCCCCGCTGGGGCCGGGTGTGGTCGGTTAGGAAACACCTGCAGCGCAGGGGGAAAAGTGTGGGTTTTTACTCCCCGGGCTGATGCTGAAGGGGGACTTTGGGGATTTTTACTTGGCTGACTTGTGGTTTTATTTACCGCTTTACCTGCTGCTGGAGGGGGACGGGAGTCTAGGGTCGGGGGGTCTGCCATCTGGAGGGCCTGCAACTACGTCTGGAAAGATGGGTATTTGGGCAGGAAAGGGTTAAACATCACAAGGTCCCATATGGGGGTGGAAACGTGGGAAATTTTAAAAAGGGGAAAAAACCCGCATTGTCTGCCTGTTTCCCACGCCCCCCGAAAAAATCTTTTCCCCCCCCGCCCTTTGGGTTTTTAATTTAGAAATTTCTTTTTCCCTAAAGGAAAAGCCTCCGTTTAACCAAATTTATTCCAACACTTTACCCCTATTTCTCTCTGTCTAAATCCTTTTTTTAATCTTTTTTAAAATTTTTTTTTTTTCTCCCAATCTCCCTCCAAACAAAATGTTTTTTCTTTATTTAAATGATTTACACTTAAAAAATTTCCCCTTGTGGAAAACCAAACTTATCTTTTCCCAAAAAAAGCACATTTTAAAAACATAAACCCCAAATTTTTTTCTTTCATTATTTTAGAAATCGGGAGAGTTTTTGGGGAAGGGCCCCCTCTGATGCCTTGGGTTCCCCCGGAACCCATTTTGGGTATAAAACTTTTTTTTTTTTAATGCCCCCTGGCTTTTTTCCTTTATAAGTGTTAGAAAAATTTTTTAAAAAAACCCCCCGCAAAAAAAAATTTTGGGTTTTTTTTTGTCTTTTTGTTTACCCAAAAAAACCCTTTCCCCGTTATCCCCTTTTCGGGTAAAACCCCGTCCTTCAGCGATTCCCCCCCCCCTCCCACTCCGAAACCTAATCAAATTTAATTTGGGATGATGATTAATGGGGTAATAATAAAAAATATATATATATATTTTTATTTTAATTCAGAGTAACCCTTCCTCACCCCAGATATATTTCCCAGCAAAAGGTTCATCCAATCCCAAAATAGCAGGCAGGCTTTTGTAGGGCTCCCCCCCCTGTAAAAAAGGGGGTGGACTGAGGTTTTCCGCTGGGCCAAAGGGGTTTCCCTTTTTTTCCCCCCTTTCTTTCCTCTGGCAAAGTCGGTTCCTGTTCGTTTACGGGCCCAAAATTTTGGGAAATTTTCTTATCAAGTGAAAAGAGGAAATTAACTCATTTAAAAAACAAAAGGGCGACTTTATCTTTAAAAAATTTAAAATTTAAAAGGCCCTACAGCGTTTGAAAATCTGTTTTCCAAGCAAATCAGGTTTTAAAAGAGCCCCCAACACAAAGTAAAAGATCATATTTTAGCGAATGAGGGGGTTATCTCAACATCAAAGATTTTAAAAATTTGGGCCCCCAAACCCCCCAGGAAAAGAATAAGACAAAAATTGAATGAGGACCCCATCTGCCCTCCCTTAGGGAGTGTTAACCATCATTCTTCAGCAAATGGCTAGAGGCCATCTGCTCTAAGAAGACAGAACACTAATCAAACACATAGGTCAGAGGAGAAAGGTGAATGAAGTTCACAGCACTCAAGAAAGAATGTTCACAGCACTTAAGAATTCCCATTATAGGCTCATCAGGATTTATGGATAAGTAAAGCTGAGTATCATCAGCGTAACAGTGACAATTTATTCTATGCTGCCTGATAATTATACCTATTGGAAGCATATATATAGTAAAGAGAATTGGCCTAAGTACTGAACCCTGTGGTACTCCACAATTAACCCTGGAGTTTAAAGATGATTTATCATTGACATGAACAAACTGGAATCTGTCAGACAAATAAGATTTAAACCAGCCTAGTGCTGTTCCCCTGATCCCTACAGCATATTCCAGCCTCTCTAAGAGAATATTGTGATTGACTGTATCAAATGCAGCACTGAGATCTAACAGAACCAGTACAGACAAAAGTCCATTATCTGAGGCCATAAGAATATCATTAGTGACTTTCAGCAGAGCTGTTTCAGTGCTATGATGAGCTCGGAAGCCTGACTGACACTCTTCAAACAGGTCATTGCTGTGTAAATGCTCACACATTTGATTAGCAACTATTTTCTGAAGACTTTTAGATAAGAATGGAAGATTGGATATAGCTCTATAATTTATTAAGTCATCTCGATCAAGTGAAGGTTTCTTAAGTAAAGGTTCAATTACAGCTACCTTAAAAGCTTGTGGTACATATCCATTTACTAAGGATAAATTAATCATATCTAAAATGGGGCTGGTAATCAGAGGAAACACTTCCTTAAATAATTTGGTTGGGATTGGGTCTAACATACAATTTGAAGGTTTAGATGAAGCTAATATTTTTTGATAACTCAGGAAGCTCCACAGGATCAAAAACAGTCCAAACACAGATCAGGTTCTACAGTAATTTCCAATTTTTGTCTCACTTGCTGAGGATGAAGTAATCATCTTCGGGGGTATGTCCAAGATTTTCTTCTTAATAGAATCAATTTTTTTTTTGGAAGAAACCATAAAGTCATGACTGCTGGAGCTAAGGAATGGATGGCTCAACAGAGCTATGACTCTGTGTAAGTTTTAAACAACTGTACTAAAGAGAAACCTAGGATTATTCTTGTTCTCCTTCTATTAATGATGAGAAATAAGCTTTCTAGCTTGGCGAAGTGTCTTTTTATACAACAGTAGGCTTTTTTCCAGATTAAGTGGAAATCTTCTAGGCGTGTAGAGCGCCATTTTCTCTCCAATTTTCTAACATTGTGCTTTAAAGTACGCAGCTCTGAATTAAACCAGGGAGCCACCCTATGAATTTAAATTACCTTCTTTTTCAAGGGGGCTGCATTGTCAATGCACCTCGCAATGATGAAGTAACACTATGAACAAGAGAATCAAATTTGTGAAGGGGAAGAAACAAAATTATTGCCTCCACTGTGTTTTTCTGTGATAATGAGGAAATCAAAAGTGGAAGATTCTTTAAAGGGTTATTACAGCTTGTCCATAATGATCACTATAATGAAATTTTCTTCGGTGTGGAGTACTCGGTTAAATTAATTCAAAGGGTTATGAAAAAATGGTCAGACAGGACGGGGTTTATGAGAAAAATTGTTTTTTTTTACCTCTGCCATATGCAGCAAAAAGGTCCAGAGAATAAAGACCAACTGGGAGGTTTGTTAATTTTTTTGAGTAAGCCAAATTTGATCAAGATAGCATTAAAGGCTATATTAAGCTTCCTTTCAGTGTCAACATGAATGTTAAAATCCCCCCTATAAAACCCTTATTGTATTTAACACAAAATCAGAAAAAAGGTCTGAAAACGATCTAAAAATTGAGAGAAAGGGTGGTGGAGGGAAACCAAAACAACAAACAGAAGTGGTTTTATTTGCTTGCAATTTGGAGGGGAAAACGGGGGGGTTTTTAAATTTTCAAAAGAGTTGTGCTATTGTTGGTCGGGGAATGGGCAAAAAAGGACTAAAAAGGATGGTTGCTACTCCTCCTCCTCGCCCAGTTTTTCGGGGGGATGTGAAAATTTAAATAATTAGTAGGAGTTGACTCTTTTAAAAGTAACTAATCCTTTTTCCCTCAGCCGGGTTTTTGAAAACAAAATAAATAAATTGATTGTCAAAAAATCAGGTCTTTAAATAGCAAAGCCCTTTTAAGAGAGAGATCTTTTTTTCAGTAAGCCACTTTTTAATTTTGGTTTTTTTTTTTCTTCTTATTTTCTGAGTTTTTTTTTTAATTTTTTAGTTTTTTCCTGTTTTTCTCGTTTTGGGAAAATTTAATCTATTAAAATTTTGGGGCCGTGGGCGGGGGACACTGTTTTTAAATAGGGAAATGAGTGGGTACCCGTACAGAAGCTGCAGAGAGGGGGGGTTTTTTTAAACTACGACCCTGTTTTTCCCGGGTCTGAACCCGGGGTGTCCAAAGTTTGGGAGAACTAATAAAATTCGGCCAATTCCCTAAAAAGAAGAGCTGCCCACCCAAAGTGGGATGGATCCCGTCTTCCCGGACAGACCGGGTTTTTCCCCCAAAATGTTCCCCAAAAATCAATGTAAAAAAAATTTTGTTTTCTGGAAAACCACCTAGACAGCCAGGGGGTTTTAAAATTACAGCATGCGGCAAACTTTTCCGTAAACGGGTTTAAAATGGGGGAGGGGACCAGAAAAATTAGGGAAAGTCCGCCATTTTTTTGGGCCCAAATTTAACACCGAAGAAAACCCCTAATTTTGGGGACCTCTGATTGCCCGAAAACCGGGGGGGTCATTATCGCCAGCGTGAATAACAATCTTCCCTGTTTTTACGTTTTTATCCTTACCCGGGCTTTTCGGGTAGGATTTGATGCGCCCTTCTGGCCCCTGGCAAAAATTTTGCCCTTTGGTGCGGGGTTTTCCTCTAGGACTTTTCTAAACTTAGGGAACGGGCCAATTACCAGAGTTACCCTTCCACGGGGGGTGCGCTGGGGCGGGGAAAATCTTTTTAGAAACACAAAACGGGTTGGTGGGTTTGGGGGCTGGGATCTAGGACTATGTTTTCCTAATCCGTCACCCGGGCCGTCCTGAACCCCGGCGGGAACGGGGTCGTTTGGTGGACGGGCTACAGGGAGCTCCCCTTCCGGTGGCCCCGGGCGCTCCCTAAGGGGCCTCGGCTATCGGGCGGGTTTTTTTAAAAGGGCACGGAGCCCGGGGCCCCAAACCCGACACCCTCGCCTAAAAAGGCTACAAAAAGCTCATTTTTACATTCCCATTAAAAAAGGAGGCAAGGGGAGAAATTGAAACATCTAAAAAGGAGCAGGAGAGAGGAGATCAGAGAGAGAAACAGCAAATGGGTAAGCCATGGTGGAGCTAAAGCTAACGCAAAGGGCTAGCACCCCTTACCACTAAAACCCAAACTAGAAAACCGGAAAAAACACGGAGAGCCCCCCAAAACTTTAAATAAAACAACAGAAAGTAGGGTGTTTTAAACGTGCAAATTTATTAAACAAGAGGTTTTCCACAGAAAAAGAAATCAGATCAAACGAGGGCTTCAACACCAAACAATCCCGGTGAAAAAGGGAATGACGAATAAGCCTTCCCCCTGCCAAACTTGATATATTAATTTAAAAAAATTTTTCCCATGTGCGCAAACCCAAACTTTGTCTCCACAGCCCTACACCGAAAAATCTTTACCCTCCGAGGCGAATAAAATCTCTATTTTGGAGGGGTTTAAAAAAGAAAAAAAATTGAAATACTTTAGGGACATTTAAACTTTCCAACAAATCTTGTGTGACACCCCAAGGTTTTATTTTAAAAAAAAATGGTTAATTTAACCCCTTGGGCCCTATAAACCCCCCAGACCCTTTTGGGGGATAGTAGGTTCTATGGGTTAAATATCAGTCAATGGGAGTCAACTTCTGGGGTATTTGGCACAATAACAGCATAGAATAACCTAACTAACAGAACACCTTTCTGGTGAATTTGAGTGGAGACTGTGAGCCAGAGCTTTTCATCCAACATCAATGTCTGACCTCTACAATTGGTTTTGGTGCAATAGTCAAAAATTCCCTTTAACACCCCCTTAAAGCCTGTGGAAAATCTTTTTAAAAGGCTTGTAGCTGTTGTAGTGCCATAGGGTGGACAAAGACCTATAGATTAAGAAGTGGGTGTCATTTAAATTCATATTTGTGTAATGGAAGGGATCAAAACTTTTTAGCATCAAAATGGTGCTGTGTTCATCAGTATCAGGCTACAAAATGTGAACTTTTTTTAAAACAGAAAACTCTGAAATCAGGACTGGGGGTTTTCATAGAATTGTTCTTAAATGCACCAGAGCCATATGTTTAGTGGCTGAGATGCTAAAGCCCACTGAGAGTGGTGTGGACAGTGCATGAGGGTACATAAAGAAAAGATACATTTTTTTTTTAAATCATATGGGTGGCGGGGAGGAAAATAGGCCCCCCATAATATGGGGGGGCCTAAAAAATCCAGGAGAGGCCCCGAAGGGGGGAACCCTTGGCGTTCTGTCTCGCTGCAGAAGCTGGAATGTCACCTCTCTGGTGGGGAAGGAGCCTGAGTTGGTGTGCGAGGTAGAGAGATTCCGGGTAGAAATAGTCGGGGTCACCTCGACACATGGCTCTGGCTCTGGAACCAGTCTCCTTGAGAGGGGTTGGACACTCTTCCACTCTGTTTATAACTTTTATGGACAGAATTTCTAGGTGCAGCCAAGGTGTTCAGGGGATCCGTTTTGGTGGCCATTGGATTGCATCTCTGCTTTTTGCAGATGATGTGGTCCTATTGGCTTCATAAAGTCGTGATCTACAGCTCTCACTGGAACAGTTCGCAGCCGAGTGCGAAGCGGCCGGGATGAGAGTCAGTGCCTCCAAGTTCAAGGCCATGGTCTTGAGTCGGAAAAGGGTCAAGTGCCTTCTCCGTGTTGATGGGGAGGTCCTGCCTCAAGTGGAGGAGTTAAAGTATCTTGGAGTCTTGTTCACGAATGAGGAAAAAATGTAGCGGGAGATCAATAGACGGATTGGTGCTGCATCAGCAGTAATGCGGGCACCGTACCGGTCTGTTGTGGTGAAGAGAGAGCTGAGTCAAAAAGCGAAGCTCTCGATTTACCAGTCTATCTGCATTCCTACCCTCATCTATGGGCATGAGCTTTGGGTCGTGACCGAAAGAACGAGATCACAGATACAAGCGGCCGAAATGAGTTTCCTCCACAGGCTGTCTGGGCTCTCCCTTAGAGATAGAGTGAGAAGCTCAGTCAACCGGGAGGGACTCAGAGCAGAGCCGCTGCTTCTCCACGTCGAGAGGAGCCAGTTGAGGTGGCTCGAGCATCTGATTAGGAAGCCTCCTGGACACCTCCCTGTTGAAGTGTTCCGAGCACGTCCAACCAGGAAGAGGCCCAGAGGAAGACCCAGGACACACTGGAGGGACTATGTTTCTCGGCTGGTCTGGGAACGCCTTAGGATTCCCCCGGACAAGCTGGCCCAAGTGGCTGGGGAGAAGGAAGTCTGGGTCTCTCTGCTTAGGCTGCTGCCCCCGTGACCCGACTCCGAAAAAGCGGAAGACAATGGATGGATGGATGGTATTAATTCTACCTATCATTAATAATGGCAATGAATTCCATATTTCAATATTTTTTTCTATTTCCAACATTAAAGATTTAGAATTAGCAGCAACCACTTGATGAACAGTAGGTTAAATCCATATTCTCTATCTTTATATTTGAATTGTTCTACTACATTTAACTGTGTAATCTCTAGGATTAATTCTGTAACTAACATTATGGAAGATTTTGTATTGTTTACTGTAACCTGAAATATCACCAAAACCTTTTATTTGCTGTTCCAACATTCGTTGGACAGAACAGAATAACATCATCCACATATCATGAAAGTTTATGTTCTTTTTCCACCCCTTGCATTCCACAGATTTATGAATGCGAGCGCAGAGACTGCAAGTGGTTCAATAGCTAAATGTAAATAATAAGGCAGAAAGTGGACAGTCTTGCCCACAACATTTTTTACTTTGACTTTGATTTTAGCTGTATATTTTTTTATATAATATTTGAACCCATTGAATAAAAGTATGTCCACAACCAAATCTATTTAAGACATTGAAAAGGTAATGCCATTCAACCTGTTTAAATGCCTTTTCTAAATTTAGAGATAACAGTGTGACAGAGTTAGACACACTGATAAACTCAGTGAAGGTGTGCAATGAAGACACAAGCGAGTCAAAGTTATCTTTGGTGGCTGGCCAGGGAGTGACAGTCCATTCTTTCAGAGGAGCTGCCCTGTGTCACAGCATTTTATTAAAGAAAGAAAAAAAACACTCATGTTACAGCATCGTGGGTGTGGCTACACAGTTTCACAAATACAAGTCCTACTGAATAAAACTGGTTCTGGCCAGATACTGATACAGCACACACGTCCACATCTGGCATTCAAGGACACGTAGATTGGCTGGGGTGCGAACAGACTGCTTCCCAAACTCCTCCGCACACACACATAAGTTCCTGCTCAGTCTGCATAGCTACCCGATAAATGCAACTGTAAGACAAGATGATAATTCTGTTAATAGTTCATAAAAGTACTTCAAAGATAAATATGAAAAATATTCAAACCACTTCTATCAAAGTTCACCCAACTAAATAAATAAAAATGTCTTTTAATGGTAAATCATAACGATAAAGAATCTTTTTAAACTAAGCAATGATAATTCATGTACAAATCTTCCAACACAGTGCTGTCTCTGTGAGTTCTTTCCTAAAATTAAAAATATATATTTTTGTCTTCTTATTATAAACCCATTCTGGCCTTAATTAATAATGCTTTGCAGAACCTCTTGGAATAGAATAGAATAGAATAGAATAGAATAGAATAGAATAGAATAGAATAGAATAGAATAGAATAGAATAGAATAACTTTAGTTGTGTCCCTGTAGGGAAATCTCTCTTGCAGCCCGGTGGAAAACATAGAAAACATAACACAGACACAGTCACTCTACATTACAAGTAACTGTCCAACTAAGAATGACACAACCAATCACTTTTTAAATTTGTTTGAATAATGGCCTGAGTAATAAAATAGTTGTTCCTTCTGTTGGTCCTTGATTTAGGTTACCTGAATCTCTTTGCAGATAGGAGCTCAGATTCACCATGAAGTGGGTGATGAGGAGAGTGAAGAATAGCTTTTGCCTTTTGTCTAACTCTCTTTAAAAATGTTTCTTTAAGATCAGGCAGTTTAGTGCCTATAATTTTACCTGCCACTGTTACTACTTGCTTCATGTTATTTTTGTCTCTTACTGATAGGTTGCCGAACCAGGTGATGAAAGCAAATGTAAGGACAGATTCTATCATAGAGCTGTAAAATATGGTCATCAACTTTTTACACACACCAAATTAATTAACTTGCGAAGGAAGTGCAGGTTTTGATGTGCTTTTTTGATGACCCTGTCAGTGTTTTTACAAAACGTTAGTGTATTGTCGATGACAACACCCAGGTACTTGTAACGCTGAACACGCTCCACTGGTTTCAATTCAATTCAGTTTATTTATATAGCGCCAATTCACAACACGTCGCCTCAAGGCACTTCACAAAAGTCAGGTACATACATTCCAATTAATCTTAATCATTGAACAGTGCAGTCAGTTTCTGTTATTTATTCAAATTGGATAAAAAGTTTTTCTATCTAAGGAAACCCAGCAGATTGCATCCAGTCAGTGACTTGCAGCATTCACTCCTCCCGATGAGCATGTAGAGACAGTGGACAGTCACTGGCGTTGACTTTTGCAGCAATCCCTCATACTGAGCATGCATGTAGCGACAGTGGAGAGGAAAAACTCCCTTTTAACAGGAAGAAACCTCCAGGAGAACCAGGCTCAGTGTGAGCGGCTATCTGCCACGACCGACTAGGGGTTAGAGAGAACAGAGCAGAAACACAAAGAGAACAAAGAAGCACTGATCCAGGAGTACTTTCTATGGGAAGGAAAAGGTAAATGTTAATGGATGTAGCTCCTATAGTCATTTCACCTAGAAAGAAGGAACAGATAAACTCTGAGCCAGTTTTCAAGTTAAGAGTCTGAAGAGAGCACATAGAGTTAGTAACAGTAAAAGCTCAGTCAGTGGCTATGTCTAGGAGAGAGAAAGGGTTAAACACTGAAAGACAGGGCCATGTGGATCATCTTTAGAGGTTGAGCATTAAGTTGTTGCCAGCAGAAGCTTGGAGGATTCCCCTCTCCAGAAAGGTGTTACAGGTAGACACAGAGTCAGCCCAGGTGTAGCTTCTAAGAAGAGAAAAGAGAGAGAACAAAGTTAAAAGCTGAAATAACAGCAAATAATACAAAATTGAAGAGTAGTGTGAGAAAGTAGCGAAGAGGGTGAAAGTGGTCATTATGTCCTCCAGCAGCCTAAGCCTATAGCAGCATAACTACAGAGATAGCTCAGGATAACCTAAGCCACTCTAACTATAAGCTTTATCAAAAAGGAAAGTTTTAAGCCTAGCCTTAAAAGTAGACAGTTTGTCCATCTAGAGCCCACTGATGGCCTTTGTTATACTAAAAACCACAACGATTGGGATACCTCTCTATGTCAGATTGACCATAACCATTGGAAAAGAGAGGGGGTCATACAGGTAGCAGAAATGGAGGGTGTGTTTGCACCTCAACCATAACTGAGCCGGTTGACTCCCCCTTACTCCATCCAACAAGGGGAGAAGAAGACGGATGTAAAATAAGGAAGATAGCTCAGGATAACCTAAGCCACTCTAACTATAAGCTTTATCAAAAAGGAAAGTTTTAAGACTAGCCTTAAAAGTAGACAGGGTGTCCGCCTCACGGACTAAAACTGGGAGCTGGTTCCACAGGAGAAGAGCCTGAAAACTAAAGGATCTGTCTCCCATTCTACTTCTAGAGACTCTAGGAACCACCAGTAAACCTGCAGTCTGAGAACGAAGTGCTCTGTTAGGAACGTATGGAACAATCAGATCTCTGATGTATGATGGAGCTAAATCATTAAGGGCTTTATATGTGAGGAGGAGAATTTTAAATTCTATTCTGGATTTAACAGGGAGCCAATGAAGGGAAGCTAAAGTAGGGGAAATATGATCTCTCTTTTTAATTTTCATCACAACTCTTGCTGCAGCATTTTGAATCAGCTGAAGGCTTTTAACTGCATTTTGTGGACATCCTGATAGTAAAGAATTGCAATAGTCCAGCCTTGAAGTAACAAATGCATGGACTAGTTTTTCAGCATCAATCCTGGACAGGATATTTCTAACTTTGGCAATGTTCCGGAGATGAAAAAAGGAAATCCTAGAAACCTGTTTAATATGGGATTTAAATGACATGTCCTGGTCAAAAATAACACCAAGGTTTTTACTTGGAGGTCAATTTAATGCCATCCAGGTTAAGTGATTGACTAAGCAGTTTCTTTTTTAAAGACTCCAGTCCAAAGACGACAACTTCTGTCTTGTTTGAATTTAGAAGCAGACAATTTAAAGTCATCCAAGTTTTTATGTCTTCAAGACATGCTTGTAGTCTATCTAACTGGTTGGGCTCATCAGGATTTATGGATAAGTAAAGCTGAGTGTCATCAGCGTAACAGTGAAAATTTATTCTATGCTGCCTGATAATTTTACCTATTGGAAGCATATATATAGTAAAGAGAATTGGCCCAAGTACTGAACCCTGTGGTACTCCACAATTAACCCTGGAGTTTAAAGATGATTTATCATTGACATGAACAAACTGGAATCTGTCAGACAAATAAGATTTAAACCAGCCTAGTGCTGTTCCCCTGATCCCTACAGCATATTCCAGCCTTTCTAAGAGAATATTGTGATTGACTGTATCAAATGCAGCACTGAGATCTAACAGAACCAGTACAGACACAAGTCCATTATCTGAGGCCATAAGAATATCATTAGTGACTTTCAGCAGAGCTGTTTCAGTGCTATGATGAGCTCGGAAGCCTGACTGAAACTCTTCAAACAGGTCATTGCTGTGTAAATGCTCACACATTTGATTAGCAACTATTTTCTCAAGAATTTTAGATAAGAATGGAAGATTGGATATCGGTCTGTAATTTATTAAGTCATCTCGATCAAGCGAAGGTTTCCTAAGCAAAGGTTTAATTACAGCTACCTTAAAAGCTTGTGGTACATACCCATTTACTAAAGATAAATTAATCATATCTAAAATGGGGCTGGTAATCAGAGGGAACACTTCCTTAAATAATTTGGTTGGGATTGGGTCTAACATACAAGTTGAAGGTTTTAGATGAAGCTAATATTTCTGATAACTCAGGAAGCTCCACAGGATCAAAACAGTCCAAACACAGATCAGGTTCTACAGTTACTTCCAATGTTGTCTCACTTGTTGAGGATGAAGTAATCATCTTCGGGAGTATGTCAAAGATTTTCTTCTTAATAGAATCAATTTTATTTTGGAAGAAACCCATAAAGTCATGACTCCTGAGAGCTAAGGGAATGGATGGCTCAACAGAGCTATGACTCTGTGTCAGTTTAGCAACTGTACTAAAGAGAAACCTAGGATTATTCTTGTTCTCCTTTAATAAGAACTAATGGTGGTGGACTGGACTTTTTCCTCAAATCTTTACACAGATCTTTGGTTTTGGTGACATTTAATTTTAAATAGGAGTTGAAACACCACATTATAAACTTCTTTACTACCTGACCAGGTAAGTCATCCTCTCCTTGCAAAAGGTTGACAATAACTGTGTAATCCGCAAACTTTAAAATGTGTCTCCCTGTATAATAACTTCTGCAGTCATTGGTGTACAAGATATACAAAAAGGGAGAGAGAATATAACCATGTAGAAAACCAGTGGAGAAAAATGCCACATCTGACATAGAGACATTTACTCAAACCCACTGGGATCTGTTAACAACGAAATCTAAAACCCACCCAACCACACTTGGGCACAGGTTAAAATTAGTCAAAATTTTCTAACTAAAACATGAGGCTGGATGGTATTAAAAGCATTAATAAAATCTAAACAAGTGCGCATGAGAACCGAGGTCATCGGTATGTTTAAAATTTTAATTAAGTAGTGTTAAGACTGCCCCTCCTTGAACCGCCACCTTAACGTGGTGGAGGGGTTTGAGTGCTCGAATGATCCTAGAGGCTATGTTGTCTGGTGCTTAAATGCCCCTGGTAGGGTCTCCCATGGCAAACAGACTCTAGGTGACGGGTCAGACAAAGAGCGGTTCAAGACACCTTCATGAGGACTATTAAATCGAGGCACATGACGTCGCCCCGGTACGGCGGAGCCGGGGTCCCACCCTGGAGCAAGGCCTAGGGTCGGGACTCGTTGGAGAGCGCCTGGTGCTCCTAGCGGGACCCGGCCAGGCCAAGCCTCAACTAGAGATGCGAGGCCACACCCCAGTGGGCCCACCACCTGCAGGGGGAACCATGAGGGACCGGTGCGAAGAGAGAGATTGGGTGGCAGACGAAGGTGGAGACCTCGGTGGCCCGATTCTCGAATCCTTAGGCTGGCTCTAGGGATATGGAACGTCACCTCGCTGTGGGGGAAGGAGCCTGACCTTGTGCAGGAGGTCGAGAGACATCAACTACAAATAGTCGGGCTCACCTCCAGGCATAGCGTGGGCTCTGGAACCCATCTCCTTGATAGGGGCTGGACTCTCTTCTGCTCTGGAGTGGCCCACGGGGAGAGGCAGCGGGCTGGGACAGGTCTCTGACTGTCATTTCGGCCTACGGACCGAGCGGTAGTGCGGAGTACCCGGCCTTCTTGCCGTCTCTGTCGGGGGTGCTGGATAGTGCCCCTCCCGGGGACTCCATTATTCTGCTGGGGGACTTCAACGCCCACGTAGGAAACGACAGTGACACCTAGAGAGGCATAATCGGGAGGAATGGCCTCCCCGATCTGAATCCGAGTGGTGTTTCGTTATTGACTTCTGTTCTAGTCACGGATTGTCCATTATAAACACGATGTTCAAGCATAAGGGTTTCCATCAGTGCACTTGGCACCAGGACACCCTTGGCAGGAGGTCCATGATCGACTTTGTTGTCGTGTCATCAGACCTTCGGCCGCATGTTTTGGACACTCGGGTGAAGAGAGGGGCTGAGCTGTCCACTGATCACCACCTGGTGGTGAGTTACATCCGCTGGAAGAGGAGAAAGCCAGACAGACTTGGCAGGCCCAAGCGCATAGTAAGGGTCTGCTGGGAACGTCTGGCAGAGCCCTCGGCCAGGGATGTATTCAACTCCCACCTCCGGGAGAGCTTTGACCAGATTCCAGGGGATGTTGGACACATAGAGTCTGAGTGGACCATGTTCTCCACATCTATTGTTGATGCAGCTGCCCATAGCTGCATCCGTAAGGTCTACGGTGCCTGTCGCGGCGGCAATCCCCAAACCTGGTGGTGGACACTGGTAGTAAGGGACGCTGTCAAGCTGAAGAAGGAGTCCTATCGGTTGTGGTTGGCTTGTGGGACTCCTGAGGCGGCTGACGGATACCGTGAAGCCAAGTGTGCCGGGCACCGGGCTGTGGCAGAGGCAAAAACTCGGGCCTGGGAGGAGTTCGGTGAGGCCATGGAGAAGGACTACCAGTTGGCCTCGAAGCGATTCTGGCAAACCGTCCGGCGCCTCAGGAGGGGGAAGCAGTGCTTTGCCAACACTGTTTACAGTGGGGGTGGGAGGCTGATGACCTCGACTGGGGACATTATCGGGCAGTGGAAGGAGTACTTCGAGGATCTCCTCAACCCTGCCAACATGCATTCCCTGGTGGAAGCAGAGGCTGGGGACCCGGTGTTAGACTCTTTCATTACCCAGGCTGAAGTCACCGTGGTGATTAAAAAGCCTAGTGGTGGCAGGGCTTCGGGGGTGAATGAGATCCGCCCTGAGTACCTCAAGTCTCTGGATGTTGTGGGGCTGTCATGGTTGACACGCCTCTTCAACATTGCATGGCGGTTGGGGACAGTGCCTCTGGGGTGGCAGACTGGGGTGGTGGTCCCCCTTCATAAGAAAGGTGACCGGAGGGTGTGTTCCAACTACAGGGGGATCACACTCCTCAGCCTCCCTGGTAAGGCCACCGCCACGGTATTGGAGAGGAGAATCCGGCCGATAGTGGAACCTCGGCTTCAGGAGGAGCAGTGTGGTTTTCATCCCGGCCGTGGAATACTGGACCAGCTCTATACCCTCTACAGGGTACTCGAGGGTTCATGGGAGTTTGCCCAACCGGTTCACATGTGTTTTGTGGACCTGGAGAAGGCATTCAACTGTGTCTCTCGTGGTGCCTTGTGGGGGGTGCTCCAGGAGTATGGAATCGGGGGCCCTTTATTAGGGGCCATCCAGTTTCTGTACAAGCGGAGCAGGAGTTTGGTCCGCACTGCCAGCACTAAGTCGGACCTGTTCCCGGTGCATGTTGGACTCCGGCAGGGCTGCCCTTTGTTACCGGTCCTGTTCAGAACTTCAGGACAGCATTTCTAGGCGCAGCCAAGGGCCGGAGGGGGTCTGGTTTGGGGACCATTGGATTTCGTCTCTTCTTTTTGCAGATGAGGTGGGCCTGCTGGCCCCCTCTAGCCAAGACTTGCAGCATGCACTGGGGCGGTTCACAGCCGAGTGTGAAGCGGCTGGGATGAAGATCAGCTCCTCCAAGTCTGAGGCCATGGTTCTCGACCAGAAAAGAGTGGCTTGTCCTCTTCAGGTTGGAGGGGAGTTCTGGCCTCAAGTGGAGGAGTTCAAGTATCTCGGGTTCTTGTTCACGATTGAGGGAAGAATGGAGCAGGATGGGTCATGACTGAAAGAACGAGATCCCGGATACAAGCGGCTGAAATGAGCTTCCTCCATAGGGTGGCCGGGCACTCCCTTAGAGATAGGGTGAGGAGCTCGGCCATCCGGGAGGGGCTCGGAGTAGAGCCGCTGCTCCTCCACATCGAGAGGAGCCAGTTGAGGTGGCTCGGGCATCTACCCCGGATGCCTCTTGGACGCCTTCTGGAGGTGTTCCAAGGGACGGCCCAGGTGACGCTGGAGGGACTATGTCTCTCGGCTGGCCTGGGAATGCCTTGGGCTCCCCCCGGAGGAGCTGAAGGAGGTGTCTGGGGAGAGGGATGTCTGGGTGTCTTTGCTGAGTCTGCAGCCCCCCCGACCCGGTCCAGGATAAAGCGAAAGACGACGAGTACGAGTTCAAGTAATAAGACTGCATCTTAAACCCCTTAAACCCCATTTTTTACACCTGTGGGAAAATTGAAGAGGATCTAATTTGTCTTCTACGTATTTGATCAACTTCCTCTTGATCAGTTTTTCAAAGGCTTTCATGACTAGAGAGGTTAGAGCCACAGGTCTAAAATCACTTATGTGTGGGGGGACTTTGGGGGACTTGTTTTACAGGACAGGAACAATTATGGATTTTTTCCACAGAGCAGGAACTCTTTGCTGCTCTAGAGACTGCTTAAAAAAGCTGCACAATGATTGGGGGGGTTCCCAGACATATTGTCCTGACTAGGACTCTTGGTACTTTTGGTTGCACGAAGCACACTTCTCACATCCTGATCATTAAAACCTAAAACAGACAATAAAAAGTGGACATCTCCTGTTTCAACTGGTTAATTTCATCTTTAAAATCCTTACTATCAAACCTGAGATAAAAAGTATTAAAATTATCCACGAGTTCCTTGTCTATATTAAACCCTTTTAATCTGATATGTGAATTCTGTACTTTCTGAGAGCCTGTCATGGCTAACATGCCATTCCAGACTACTTTTACATTTCTGCTTTTAAATTTTTGTTCAAGTTTATCCTTATAAATAATATTGGTGTTTTTATTTCTGGCCTCTTTTTCCCTCTCAGCATTACTCTTTTTAAAACATTTGTGTCTCTCTAATATTAATTTCTTCCTGGACTTATCCAAGCCCTATTGTTAGGCTAAACGTTTCAATTTAGAATCTTAGAAATGCTTTGCTAAAAGTTTGCTTAATAAGGTCAGAATTTAACAATCTTATTGTCTTTAAATTCTCACATTTTACCTGGTTTTGGCAGTAAAATTATTAAAGAATTGTTCATGGAGGAAGGGAGTAAACCATTCTGAAGAGCCTCTTGAAACTTTTCCAAGAGTAAACGATTTGTTTTTAAATGTTTTATATAAATCAGATGGAAGACCATCTGGTCCTGCTCTCTTCCCAGATTTCATATCATCAATTGCCTGCTCTATTTCAATTCAATTCAATTCAGTTTTATTTATATAGTGCCAATTCACAACACATTTCGTCTCAAGGCACTTCACAAAGGGTTTGGAACTATGCGGGGTTGTTGGGGAGGTTAGAATAAACTACTGAGTGTTAGAGTTTGGCCATTTTAGAATGGGGTTTTTTAAGGGGTACTAAGTAAATGTTATGATTCTGGCACGTCTGCTCTACCCTGTCTCCCTGGCTGCAATCAGCAGATGAGATGCACCTGGTGACTGCTGCAGTGCAGTGCAATCTGTGGCATTCCAAGCACCTGTGTCTTCACTGATATATACTGACTCTGACAAGCAGACGGTGCCAGATTTTTGAAAGCCATCATGTGAGTAGATATCCAGCGTTCCTTCCTGTCTGATCATTGTTTTTTAACCTTGCCTTGCTTCTTGGATTTTGCCTCTCTGCCTGGCCCTTGTCGGACTGTTTGGATTTTGGTTTTCGACCCTGTTTCCTGCATCTGGTTCATGCCTCTGCCTGCCCCTTGCCTGACTTCTCTTGTTCCAATCATTGACCCAGTTTCTGTCCCTGGATTATTGAGCCATCCTAGCCATTGGATTATTCAGCCTAAAGTCACCTGCCTCTCTTACATGCGCTGTGGAGATCTCTGCCTGCCACCCACTGAGGTTTCCCCTCTGGGTTTCAAGTTCAATCCAAGACAAAAGCAGGTTAGTGACTTTTCTGATCCTTGCCAGATCTGGAGAAACTTTAAGTCACTAATCCTTCTCTCTCCTTCAGTGATCCCCGGAAGCTGTGTGGAGTTTAACCGGAGTGACGTTTTCCTGTGGCTGAATAAACCTTTTAATCTTACGGTTCTGTGTCTGGCTGAATCTTGGGTCCGCCTTTTTCTAATTCCTAATAGAAAAATCTGGCCAAAAATGGACCCATCGCCAGCACAGCAGTGGTGCACCCACGTTGAAGAGACCCTTTCCTGGTTGGGTCCCTGCTTGGACCCAACCAGGAAAAGGTGTCTTCAATGTGTTTATTGATTCAGGAGCAGACACTGAATTCATGGATGAAGCATTCGCCAATAAGAACGGCATAATACTCTTTCCGTCAGCTGACACATGTAATGTGCTAGCATTGGATGGTCACAGCATGAACAAATCACACCTCAGGATGGAGGAGATTACCTTAACAGTTGGAGGTAATCATCAAGAGAAAATAACCTTCATGATCATTAATTCACCTGAACTTCCTGTTGTCCTAGGGGCCTCCTGGTTGCAGAAACACTCACATTGACTGGAAAAACAAAGAAGTTCTGGGTTGGTCTGATTCATGCTCCGCTGCCTGCCTTTTTCTGCCGCTATGGAGGTCAGCGTGGAGAATGAGGTTGAGGAGACATACCCAGATTTATCCAAGGTACCTCAAGAATACCATGATTTAAAAGAAGTATTTAATAAGATCAAGGCCACAGCTCTGCCACCCCACAGACCGTATGACTGTGCAATTGATTTGCTTCCTGGCACCTCACCCCCCAAAGGCAGGCTTTACTCGTTGTCCGGTCCAGAGCACAGGTCCATGAAGTAATATGTAGATGAGGCATTAAAGGCAGGGCAGATTCAACCTTCTTTCTCTTGTTGGGACCATGGATTTCAACATTAAAACTCTGGTACAAACTCTTCTGGAGTTTTCAAAATAAATTGCATTTAACTGACTTCCAGCAACTGAAAAAGGGGGGTAGCAGCAGACTTCCAATGATGCCACTGGCTGTATTAAAGCACCCCCTCTCCCACAAGCCGACCTCTCCAAGCCGGTTGACCATCGGACAAGGAGCAGACACAGTGCGCTGAAGTCTTTTCGCTGGCAAAAAAGACTTAACTCTTCAAACTCGATCCAAGAGTCTCATATGATCACTGATCATATGCAAAAGTTGGGTATTAATTGAATTGCTGTTTGTGTATCCGGTATTCATTCACGAACGGGGAATTAAGGCACCGGCATTGTTGACTTTCTCTCCGAGCCCTGCAGACGCACACAGTGTTCGAGAAAAGTCCCCAGCAGAGACGCGGTCTCTACAACCCGAGTGAAGCGGTTTTCCTTGCCTGAGAGAAGGACGACGCCGCATCACCGGTAACGTGCAGTTTTGTCCGGCCGACAGACCAGCCCCCACCCACAGCTTCGTTAGGTTAGCCAAAGGCTAACCGCTTGTTGACTGGACGTTTCTTCAAACTTCGCCGCCCCAGTGACATCTTTTCCTCAACATAGTCAGAGGTTAGGTTTGGGCAGAATAACAGTTAGGATGAAATGATCTGAACGTTTTTCATTTTATGAAGTTTTGTTTGTGTGAAACTGCTATCTTAGTGCTCGCAGGCGATCTGCACACGTGATCAGCTTTGTGTTCTGTGTTTGTGTTTTTAAAGTTACGACAAACTTTATTTAAAGGGTGATTTTAAACACAGAAGGTTGCTCATAACGCGCCGTCCGCGCTTATGCATTTTAACCCTTTTATTGACCCTGGTATTTTAAGTGTGTGTCTTGATTCTTGATGCTAAGCTATCAGCCTCCTTTGTTAGCTTAACTGCTAACAGCCTAGGGCACGTGCTTGTTGCTGAAGAGTATTTACCCAGAACGGTTTAGTTTTCAATCCAGTAAATGTCCCTAACATCATTTTACTACATTTGATAACTAAGTAAACACCATTAAGCCCCATTTCTCCAGGAAGATTTGGCTCTTTTCAAAGATATTTCCTTAAATAATTTACCGTTACCTTTAATACTATTTCTTTAAATATTATTTCAATAAATAAAGGCAGCTAATGGGACACCGTTGGGAATTAGTCATCCAGAAGGTTGGTTTTATTCAGGAGATCATTCTTTAAAACATTATTTTATTAAAATTTATCTGATCTTGCATTGTGAATGGTTGTCTAAAGGTATGCTGATTACTGCCTAAGTTGGTTCCAAGACTAACTTAACTTCATTTCCAGATTCTTCAAGATAATCCTTGGTTCTCAAACATAAATAACATTGCATGGTAATGTTGCATCACTCTTTTGGTCATGATTTTCAATCATCTTTAATCAACTTGTTTATATTGTACATAGCCCATTAGTCTTCGTTATTCTTTAATTCTGCTTGGTAGTTTAGTTGGATTGTTTTAGCATAGTAAAGAGTTTGTTGATATATGTTTGACTTTGAGTTGACTTATTTTTGTTAATAAATTCTTGTATTTTAAGAAATTGTGTGAATTCATTCCATGTGTGTACAGAGTTTATGCTGTTCAACAATGTCAGAGCTTGGCTCACACCTTTCCATTTTGTCCTAATACCATCGCCTTACTGGGCTGGTATTCACAGGACAACCCTTAACAGACCGAAATATTATTTGATAAAATATTAATATTAAATAGTCAGATTAATAATCACAACACTCTCCAGCAGGTGCTGGTTTCTTTTTTGTGGGGAAGAAGGATGGTTCGTTAAGGCCATGTATTGATTATAGAGGACTTAATGAGATAACAGTCAAGAACAGATACCCCTTACCACTCATGAATACAGCTTTTGATCAGATTCAGGGGGCCAAGATATTTTCTAAGCTGGATCTAAGGAATGCATATCATCTGCTCCGAATCAGAGAAGGAGATGGGTGGAAGACAACTTTTAACACGCCTACAGGTCATGAGTACAAAGTCATGCCGTTTGGACTTACGAACGCCCCTGCAGTTTTTCAGTCATTGGTTAATGACGTTCTAAGAGACATGGTGGGTCTATTCGTGTTTGTTTACCCTGAGGATATATAAATTTATTCTCAAGATCTGGATACCCACAGGAAACATGTCAGAGCTGTTCTCCTGCGTCTTCTGCAAAACCAGTTGTTCGTCAAGGCAGAGAAATGTGAATTTCACATCACTACTACATCCTTTTTGGGCTTCATCAGTTCTCCAGATCAGGTGATTGTCGATCCATCCAAAGTTAAGGCCATATTGGAATGGCCTGTTCCAACTGATCGCAAGCAACTTCAGAGATTTCTGGGCTTCGCAAACTTTTATAGGAAGTTTATCAGAAATTACAGCCTGTTTGCTACTCCCTTGAACACTCTTACCTTTTCTAAGACAAGATTTGTGTGGAATAAGGATGCAGAGAAGGCCTTCAACAGGTAAAAGGAACTTTTCACGTCAGCTCCAGTGCTACGGTCTCCTGACCCAGAAAGACAGTTTATTGTGGAGGGCCTCAAGCACTGGAGTCGGAGCCGTGTTAAGCCAAAGAGATGAGGATGATCGTGTTCACCCATGTGCTTTCTTCTCAAGGACTCTGTCACAGGCTGAGCGGAATTACGACGTGGGAGACAGAGAGTTGCTGGCCGTCAAGTTGGCATTGACGGAGTGGAGACATTGGCTGGAGGGGACTAAGGAGCTGTTTATGGTGTGACTGACCATAAGAATTTGGATCCCTGAAATCAGCAAAACGGCTGAACCCCAGGCAAGCAAGGTGGGCTCTGTTTTTTTGGTCGTTTAATTCCCCGGTCTTACAGCCAGGGAGTAAAAATGGCAAACCTGACGCCCTTCCCGGATTCAAACCCCCGCAGAATCTCAGTTGGGGGGTGAAGAGGAGTTTATCCTTCCTGAGGCCGTCAGGGGTCTGTGTCCCGAGTTGAGGGGAAAAGGGAGGTCCAGGAGGCCATTAGAGATCTGCCTATCCCACCATCATGCCCCGGACCGCTGTTTTGTTCCTGAACGCCTTGTGCCAAAGGTACTGGAATCTTGTCATTGCTCTTGTCTTGTTTGTCATCCTGGAATCAGCAGAACGATTCAGACAGTTCAAGCTCAGTCAAAGACTTTGTTTCTGCATGCACTCAATGCTGCCAGGCCAAGTCTTCTCGTCGCCCCCCTGCGGGGTTGCTGCACTCATTGCCTATTCCCCCTCGCCCATGGTCACACATTGCTATGGACTTTGTAACAGGTTTACCGGTGTCAAATGGTCACTCTGTCCTACTAACCATAAGTGACAGATTTTCTAAGATGGTTCATCTGGTGCCCCTGGAGAAGCTCCCATCTGCAAAGGAGATGGGTGAGATACTGACCAATATGGGATTCTGATAGAGGACCCCAGTTTGTGTCACGTTTTTGGAAGAAGTTCTGTTCGTTGTTGGGAATTTCTGTCAGTCTCTCTTCAGGGTTTCATCCTCAGTCTGATGGTCAAACTGAGAGAGCAAACCAAGAAGTGGAAACCAAACTTCAGATCCGACCAAGTGATCACAAAATTTGCCCTGGGTTGAATACACCATGAACTCTTTGCAATCAAGTGCCACTCGTTTGTCCCCTTTCCATGTTGTGTTTGGTTTCCAGCCACCCATGTTTTCGGTTCAATAGAGAGAGGCTAATGTCCCGTCCGCCCAAGCAGCTGCCTTAAGATGCCAAAGAATATGGAGAAAGGCCAGGAGGTCGATGATCAGAATGTCACTTGTTCAGTTAAGAACGGCCAACCGGAGACGGATCCCTGCCCCTAAGTACCAGGTGGGGCCGAAAGTTTGGCTCTCTGCCAAAGACCTGCCGTTACGGGTAGAGTCCCGGAAGGTGGCAGCCCAATTTGTTGGACCTTTCCCTATCTCCAAGATCATCAACTCTGTATCTGTAAGGCTGAGATTGCCCAATTCCATGAGGATTCACCCCACGCTCCACGTTTCTCAGGTCAAGCCCTTCGTGGAGCCCCGACTCCATCTAGAGTCCACTGGAGGCCATTGTTATACTAAAAACCACAAGGATTGGGGGTACCTCTCTCTGTCAGACTGATTATAACCATACAAAAAGAAAAGGGGTTGCACAGGTAGCAGAAATGGAGGGTGTGTTTGCACCTCAACCATAACTGAGCCAGTTTAGGCTAAACTTGACTCCCCCTTACTCCATCCAACAGGGGGGGAGAAAGGCAGAGGTAAAAATAACTAGCGAGTGTTGTTTCCTGTTGCATTGTGTGAAAGGTGGGTAACTTTAAAATGGGCTAAGTCAGTTCAATCGAATCATACAGATTTCAAGTCAGGTACATACATTCCAATTAATCCTAACTATCGAACAGTGCAGTCAGATTAAGTTATTTATTCAAATTGATTAAAAAGTTTTTCTATCTAAGGAAACCCAGCAGATTGCATCGAGTCAGTGACTTGTAGCAGTAACTCCTCCTAGAAGAGCATGTAGCGAAAGTGGACAGTCACTGGCGTGGACTTTGCAGCAATCCCTCATACTGAGCATGCACGTAGCAACAGTGGAGAGGAAAAACTCCCTTTTAACAGGAAGAAACCTCCAGCAGAACCAGGCTCAGTGTGAGCGCCCGTCTGCCAAGACCAACTGGGGGTTAAAGAGAACAGAGCAGAGACAGAAAAAGAACACAGAAGCACTGATCCAGGAGTACTTTCTATAGGAAGGAAAAGTAAATGTTAATGGATGTAGCTCTTTTAGTGGTTTCATCTAGGAAGAAAAAACAGATAAACTCTGAGCCAGTTTTCAAGTTTACAGTATAAGTATAAGAGAGAGCACATACAGTTAGTCACGTAAAAGCTCAGTCAGTAGCTATGTCTAGGAGGAAAAATAGGGTTAAACACTGAAAGGCAGGGCCAAGTGTATCATCGCAGGTCAATTTAATGCCATCCAGGTTAAGTGACTGACTAAGCAGTTTCTTTTTCAAAGACTCAGTTCAAAAGACGACAACTTCTGTTTTGTCTGAATTTAGAAGCAGAAAATGTAAAGTCATCCAAGTTTTTATGTCTTCAGGACATGCTTGTAGTTTATCTTGGTGGTTGGCTCATCAGGATTTCTTCTTTATCAATTTATTTATCCGGTTCTGCCTTGTTACCATTTTATATGATTGGTATGGATGTTTCTGGTATGAATTTAAAAACGGATTCAAGTCATATAAGCCAATTTCATTTTTTGAGTTACATGGCTCCTCATTGTAGTTTTTAAAAAAGTTTTTGATTTCTGTATGGTCTGTTAGAACCAGACCACCAGATATGATTGACGTAACAACATGTTAAACATCAAACGCACAAACAGGGACATATTTTTGACTTGATCATCACTAAGGGTCTAAATATTTCCAAGGTGTCTGTAACTGATGTTGCCCTATCTGACCACTTTTCTGTTATTTTTGAAAGCATCGTCTCCAATGGCTCAGTTTGCCAAAGAGACATTATAAGAAAACGCATCTTTAAGGACGGTGCTGCTGAAACCTTTAACCAGATTTACTCTTCTACCTCCACTTTGCCCTGTAACACTGTAGATGAGCTGGTAGAAAACTTTCATTCTAAAATCTCGGACATCATTGATTCAATTGCTCCAATTAAAGTGAAAGTCGTTTCTGGGAAGAAAATGTCTCCGTGGAGAAGTGCTCCACCAGTCAGAAGTGAAAATAAGGAGTTTCGAAAAGCTGAACACAGGTGGCCAAAGACTGGACTCCAGGTTCACTATATTATCTATAAAGAGAGACTATACAGATATAACCTACAACTGAAAAATGCAAGGGAATCTTTCTTTTCTGAGATCATCAGCAAAAACATTAACAATGCTCGTTCCTTTGCCACGGTCGACAGGCTAACAAACCCTCCTGTAACTGTAGCATCGGAACTCCACTCAACCAGGGCCTGCAATGAATTTGCTAACTACTTCACTGAAAAAAAACAAAAGATCAGAGGGGCAGTCAGCACATCCATATCAACTCCAGTACCAATGTTGTCTCCAACTAGAACTTATTTTGACAAAAATTCCCAATTTCACCAAATAAACTACAAAAACTTAGAAGAAATCTTACAGCAACTAAGCTCTCCTTCCTGCTGTCTCGATCTTTTACCCACAGCTTTCCTTAAGAAAGCGTTGCCTGTAATAACATCTGATTTAACACAAATAATAAACACGTCCCTTTTGTCAGGTGTTTTCCCCCAGGCCCTGAAAACAGCAATTATCAAACCTCTATGGAAAAAGAGCAACTTGGACAAGCTGCTTCTACAGAACTACAGGCCTATCTCAAACCTCCCCTTCATCAGTAAGGTTATTGAAAAGCTGTGTTTCAACAGGTAAAAAACTTCCTAACAATGACCAACCGCTTCGATGTCTTCCAGTCAGGCTTTTGTGCTCACCACAGTACAGAGACTGCTCTTGTCAAGGTGTTCAGTGACATCCGTATAAATGCAGACTGTGGAAGAACCACAGTGTTGGTATTATTGGACCTTAGTGCAGCATTCGACACTGTTGATCACTCCATTTTATTAGAGCGCCTGGAAAACTGGGTCGGCCTTTCTGGTACCGCACTCAATTGGTTTAAATCCTACTTAAAGGACAGGGACTTTTTCGTGTCAATAGGTAACCTTACATCAGAGACCAAAAAAATCACATGTGGTGTTCCCCAAGGGTCAATCTTAGGGCCCCTTCTATTCAATATCTACATGCTCCCCCTAACTCAGATTTTAATAAACAACAACGTAGGTTATCATAACTATGCAGATGACACACAGCTATACGTTACGATGTTACCAGGTGACAATGAACCCATTCAAGCGCTGGGTAAAAGCTTAGAAGAAATAAATGCATGGATGGGCCAAAATTTTCTTCAGCTGAATCAGAACAAAACTGAAGTAATAATCTTTGGACCAAAGAGGGAGCGTTTAAAAATTAGCACACAGCTTCAGTTAATACAGCTAGAAACCACCATTCAGGCTCGAAACCTGGGTGTAGTGATGGACTCAGACCTGAACCTTCAGAGGCACATAAAGACAGAAACAAGGTCAGCTTCTATCACCTAAAGAACATCTCCAGGATTAAAGGACTTATGTCTCAGCAGGACCTTGAAAAACTAATTTATGCGTTCATCTTTAGTAGAATTGATTACTGCAACGGTGTCTTCACAGGTCTGCCTAAAAAGTCGATCAGACAGCTGCAGTTGATCCAGAACGCTGCTGCCCGCGTCCTCACTTGAACTAAGAAAGTGGAGCACATCACCCCGGTTCTAAAATCCCTACACTGCCTCCCTGTAGCTCAGAGAATAGACTTTAAAATACTTCTGTTAGTCTGTAAATCACTGAATGGCTTAGCACCAAAATACATTACAGACTTGTTGTCAGTGTATCAACCACCCAGACCTCTCAGGTCTTCTGGCTCAAATCTACTCTGCATACCCAGAACCAGAACCAGACATGGAGAAGCAGCTTTTAGTTCTTATGCTCCACTAATCTGGAATAAACTCCCAGAAAACTGTAAAAGCACCGAAACCCTAAGTTGCTTTAAATCAAGATGAAAAACTTATTTGTTTAGAGTCGCCTTTGACTGTGCCATCTAAACATTATCAGTTACGTTTTCAGTCCAATTTTCCTTTCATTTTCTTTTCCATCATTCTATTCTATTCTCTTTATTTTATTTTTATTTTTTTTTAATTACCTGTTGTTTGATTTTCTGTATCATTGTCTGTATCTGTGTTTATTTTCTTTGTGATTGTATTGTAATTGTATGTACAGCGCTTTGAGTGTCTCGTTACTGAAAAGCACTATATAAATAAACTTACCTTACCTACCTTACCTTACCTGATTTTAATTATTGGGTGAACGAATACTTTTGGCAATATAGTGTATGCCCTCTGAGAACAGCTTTAAATGCTTACCATTTTTACCTGCAGAGGTTTATATTGTATTGAGATATGGAATTCATCTATTTGTTTTCCTGTATACTTAACAAAATCTTCATCTTGTAACCGTTTATGTTGAAAATGCCACCTAAAAGGGTCTTTAGTCAACTTTTTATCCTTATATACTAGACAGCAATATTAGAATATTATATTATAACGACAGATATGAATTTTGGAATGTAGCTCTGAAGAGATCAGGAAATACTCAATTCTGGAAAATCTTTGAAATGTAGAGTAACAGAAATTGGCTCTGACTTTTGGGTTTATCTCCCTCCATATCCATCAGTCTTAGCTCTTCAATACGCTGGTGTTCAAGTGTTCTTCATCTCCTATGGGACTGACCTGATCTGTCCATCTTTGAATTCACTGAGCAGTTAAAATATATGTATTATATTTTTTTAAATCACATATCTACATTAGTGACAGTTTACAAGTAAATTTAAGTAGAAATCTTGGTGTAAACTATAGTTCCGTTATCATTTTGTTAACAATAGTCAAAATATCGAATAAACTCAAAATGTAACTAGTTAATTTTTTTAAACTAATTAAACTTAATGTGCTGTGCAGTGCTTTAATTTGGCAAAGAATAATTAGCTTCCACTGATGCTGTTTTGTAATTTTTTATTAAATTCGTGTACCTTGTTTGGAGTTTTTGTGGTGTAAGTTCTGTCTTTATGAGTTACCAAAAGATTTCCCAGGTGAATTACTCCATGTCAGATCCTTAGGTTCCGTAGTTTTTGGCGAACTGAGTTCCTCATCCAGTGTAGTCCAGTTGCCAGGATAGAACCGCACTGGCCGGTCTTTGTACCGGATATCTTGTTTGTCCTGTGGTGCTGCAGTGACTGCTTGTTTGTCCTTATAGTAGTGAAACCTCATAATCAGCTACTTGGTGTTGCCTTGGCATCCCTCTTCGGTCCGACTCAATATGCTCTGTCTAGAATCATCTCTGATTTTAAGGCTTTAGCTTCCAACAGTTCAGAAATCCATTTTTACAAAAAAATTACATGGATCTTGTCCTTCAACGCCATCAGGGAGACTTAAATCTCAGCTTGTTAAATCGAGATCTTTTTTCTAAGTCCAACATCTTATTTTTTAAAGTTTTGACTGCAGTTGCTGCACCTTAGCTCTCAAGTTAGTCACTTCGTCTTCGGTATTTGAAACTCTTGGCTCAGTGTGTAACACTCGTGCACTGCAGTCATTTATCTCCTTCCTCATGTTGTCCATTGCCACCAAAATTCCATCAACTCTCAATGAAAATTCCAATTTCATTGCTTTTAAAGCGGCCAATATATGGTCTGCTTTTTCGTTATGAAGTTTTTCACCTGCAAAAGCCTCATGCTCCGCCATGTCGCCAGTGCCCTAAAACTTCTATTGTCCGAATCGATAGTTTGTTGGTTTCTGTTGTTTGGAAGTTTTGTTCATTCTTTCCCTTGTTTTCAACAGGATTTTGAATAAGACTGAAGGAGCACCGTTTGCTTGCATTTTTTTATGTGGCTCTGGAGGTTCATGTGCATCACTTTATTACAAATGGGGGAGGATCTCCTTGATCCTCCCCCATTTTTTGCCCTGCTTCAGCTTTTTGTCTATGTTTTCTTAGAGCCTCTGTTCGTATATCCTCCTAATTTGTTCATTATGGATTTGGTCAGCTGGTCTCTCAACGCAATCGATCAAATTTTCTCGACGGGAAGACAGAGTAAAGGGGAACCCTCTTGTCCAGACGGGACATTCTTCTCCGGATACGCAATGGATTCCTGGCAGCAGTGGAAAATTGTGTGCCTGACAACAATGTCAGTCGAGGATGTGGAAGATTTGTACATAATTGGATTTCTGATAACAGGATTTCTGCTTTTTGGAGTTGGCGTTTACCTGGCTTATCGAAAGATTTGTAAAACATCAGCAGCTGTTCAAAGCACTCCAAAGCTTCCTGGGATGATGGAAGGGATCTTTAGAGCTCTCAGCACTCAGACTGATATGTTAAGAGAGCAGAATCGCAAGCTGGACACGATCCAGAATTGCAGGCTGGCTGCGTTTCCCGGACTCAAAGGTGATATGATTTAATCTTGGAGAAAGTTGTTTGCTCAGGATCTACTGAAAGTACCAGAAGTTTGGCTATTTGGATTTGAAATTGAGAATGCCAGTAAGACTTTGAAGGCAGGCGGAAAATCACAGCCGGCCTGAACCAAAACATTTATTGTTTGTCTAATTCAGGCAGCCCGATATGGCCTTCACAGGCTTCTTCTCAAAACATTTCTCCTGGATGTTCTGTAAATACGACACTCTGCCCTAGCAACCCCCCTCATCTGTGAACTGAACTGTATGGCCATTTGATAAAACTTCCATCTCCTTTTCAACGACAATGGCACCTTTGTCAGTGTTGACAGTCTAATTCTTTGCACACATGATCATACTTAAATATTGGCACCCTGACGAGTCCACCATGCCCCTGCAAAATCTTTGCTTATGTGTGTTGCTTTCCCATGCTCCTTATTTTTACCTAAATGTGGATTTCATTTCTTCATTTCTTCTCTTTTTCATAAATTTTTATATTTACCAGTGAAAAGAAAATGCTAGTTTCTTAAAAATTTTAACAAAAGCTGTTCCCTTTCAGTCGATTCACTCAGTACAACACATGAGTATGGGATATCACGCCCTGCGTGTCCTGGCTGAAGCCACCTCTAATCACGCCTCCTAGGCAAATGATGTGATGACGACAGGTGACAGGCCCCGCCTGTACTATGTACCTGTCCGTCATCGTCGTCATTACTCAGTTCTTACGCTCTTCACCTCGCTAAGAACACCTCTTTGAGTCAGGCTAGCTAGCTGCTGCTGGTTAGCTCTGTGTCTCTTTCTAAAGGCTACTTGGAACTAGTTCAACTGCTTTTGTTGGAGTTAGTCACTGCTGCCTGCTGGTAAGCGTGTCTGCCCGCCAAGCGCTAATTTCAAGCAGTTCTGTCTGGCTTTCGTGGTTTGGGATAAGCACAAAGCTAACGCAAGCGAAGCAGAAGTCTTCTATTCGTCCCTGTCCTCAGGGATGTGGCTTCTCGCTTCATGAGAAGGACCAGCATGAGGCTTGTCCCGTCTGTCTCGGGATCGTTCACGCTCGCAGAGTGTTGGCGGAGCCTGAAGCATGTGCGTTCTGTCGCCAGCTTCGTCGCTCGACCCTGGAGAGGCGGGTTAAATTCCTCGAGAAGGTGCTGGGAGGGGCAGGTGTCTCACGGCGAGACCCACTGCTCTCCGAGACGGGAAACCCAGTTTCGTCCGATTCTGGCGAGGACGGCTTTTCGGTCGAAGTCCCCGCTTCCGGCTGGGCAGACCTTATGGAGTATGTTGATGGGTTAGCCGATAATGCAGGTGCTCGGTCTCAGCTTCAACTAGAACCCCTGCAGGGAGAGGAGGACGTACTGGACATCGGTTTGGATGTTCATGGTCTGTCCGATGATGAGGATGAGTCTCTGCCGAGTCAGGCTGCCGCTGCCGTGCCAGCAGACCCGGGCGACACGTCTTTTTTCTCTCTCTGCCGCCGTGCAGCTGATACCCTGGATGTGGAATGGCCCTCCCCACCTCCAGCGGAGAAGCCATCGCGATTCGCGGGGTTTTATCTCCCCTCGGAGCCGGCCGCAGTCAAGAACCATCTACCCATGTTCCCAGACTTTGTCTCTGAGTTGACGTCTTCATGGAACAAACCACTGTCCACCCGCATCACGGTGCCGGGTTATGGACAGTATCTCGACCTGGAAGGCGCCGAAAAAGCTGGGCTGGTGAATATTCCACCTATGGAACCATCTTTGGCAGCATATCTGGCCCCATCCCAAAATCATGGTGTGGGTGGTCCAACATCGCTTCCGTCTAAGCACTGTAGGTTCTCCGCTGCTCAATTGGAGAAAATCTACAGGGCCCCAGCTACCACCGCTCGTGCCCTGAGCTCCATTACAATGCTGCAAACATACCAAGCTATGCGTTTGGCGGAGCTTGGAGCCGCAACACCGCCGGAGAGCCCTTTTATGCCGCTCTTGAATGAGGTGAAAATCACCGCTTACTACATCCTCCGTGTATCCCGCTGTGCAGCTCTGTCACTGGGCCGAGGTATGGCATCAACGGTGGTTGCGCAAAGGCACCTGTGGCTGACGCTCTCTGACATCCCGGACAGAGATAGAGCTGTCTACCTGGATGAACCGGTGGTAGCTGACGGGCTGTTTGGGCAATCTCTCGACGCAATACAGGCGAAATTCGAGCTGAGGAAAAAGCAGACCGAAGCACTGCGCAGTATCATCCCCAGGCAAGATGTTAGACCCAAATCCAGCTCGGGCACTCGCAAACCAGCTGTTCCGCCACCCCCACCGAAGAGGATGACGCGGCCCGTGAGCTTGAGCCCTCAGACGGCACAGCCACAGAACCACGGCCAAGCTCCCCGAAAGACGGCCTGGAGCAGGGGTCCTCCTCCGGGGCTCCAGAGGGACTCGACGTCCCGGAAGAAAAAGACGCAGTCCTCCTAGCTGTGGTACTCGAGATTCAGGGGTTTCAGGAGCAGGGAGACATGTTTGCCAGTTTTCGGCGGGTGCCGCCCAAAAGATGTTTTGCTGGTGTTGTTCGGGATCCCAGTCCCAAGAGGCGCTGCGTTTCCCCCACACAGTCTCCCAAGCACAATTCCCCCACACAGGTATTTGCACTAAAAGCCCCCAGTTTGGGTGTGTTGAATGTGTTTTTGAGCACTGCAGTTGTTCCAAATGTTTGTATGTATGCTCCAAACGTTTCAATAAAGACAGTTTTTTCTATGGAAAAAAGTCAAAATCAAAAGCCTGCAGGCGACAGCCAAATGAGGCTGCACCTCCCTCGCACGTCGGGAGAGGGCAGCACCGTTCCACCAACAGTGCCGCAGGCCAGTCGCCTGGCTGCACGTCTCCATATGTGGCGCGCATGCGCACTCCAACCTTGGGTGGAGAGGACCGTTGCTGTGGGTTACCGTTTATAGTTTCGCCGGAGACCACCCCGCTTTGTTGGTTTGGTAAACACGGCGGTAATAGCCCAAGCAGCAGAGGTTCTGAGAGAGGAGATAAATACACTGTTGGCAAAAGGAGCTATCCGTGCGGTTCCCGAGTCGGACATGAACAGAGGTTGGTACAGCCGTTATTTTGTTGTTCCGAAAAAAGGGGGCGGGCTTCGTCCAATCCTGGACTTGAGAGTTCTGAACAAATACCTCTGAACATACAAGTTCAAGATGTTAACACTCAAGCAGCTTCTGAGTGCCATCAGCCCAGGAGATTGGTTCGCCACGATCGACCTGACAGACGCTTACTTTCACGTAGCGATACATCCGGACCACAGACAGTTTCTGAGATTCGCCTTCGAGGGCAAGGCTTACGAGTACCTCGTACTGCCTTTCGGTCTGTCTCTAACGCCTCGCACCTTTACAAAGTGTGTAGAGGCAGCGCTAGCACCTCTCAGAGAAACAGGCGTCCGCATTTTAACTTATCTGGACGACTGGGCTTTAATAGCCAGTTCCAGAGAGCAGGCGACAGTGCAGCTGTCTCGGGTTCTGTCACACATTCAGGCCCTAGGATTTTTGGAAAACTCTCAGAAAAGCTTGCTGATCCCAAGTCAGCAATTTTCATTTCTCGGTCTGGAAATATGCTCCCTGACAAGCAGGGCACGTCTTTCCGACCACAGAGTGGCCGCGTTTTACCGCTGCCTCGCTCAGTTTCAGTTGGGACACAAACTGCGTTTCCAGACTATCTTACAACTGATGGGTATGATGGCATCTATGATTGCAGTAGTACCGCTCGGTCTACTGAAGATGCACCTGTTCCAGCGGTGGACCCGCTCTCACCGGTTGTGTGCATGACGTCACTGCAGCAGAAAGCTAACGATAACCACTGCCTGTATGTTGGCTCTCAGCCCTTGGCGGGAACCAGGACTGTTGTGCCGAGGTTTGCCATTAGGGAGAGTAACCTTTCGCAAGAAGGTATCCACGGATGCCTCCCTGAGGGGGTGGGGGGCTTTGTGCGATAGTGTGGCCGTGAAGGGGGTTTGGACACCAGCACAATCCAAACTCCACATAAACTACCTGGAGCTCTTAGCGGTTCTGCTGGTTCTGCAACATTTCTGCCAGGTTCTGTTAAACCAACATGTTCTGGTCAGGACAGACAACACCACTGTGATTTCATACATAAACAGACAGGGAGGGACTCGTTCACTTCCTCTCCTGAAGCTATCTCACACCCTCTTGCAGTGGTGCTGCATACGCTTTCTGTCTATCAGAGCTACTCATGTCCCGGGACGACTGAATCTGGGTGCAGATTTGCTCTCCAGAGGCGGACCTCGGGTGAGAGATTGGAGGCTTCACCCGTCCGTGGTGGCACAGATATGGTGTCTGTTTGGGACAGCAGCAGTAGATCTTTTTGCCACCAGAGCCAACACCCACTGTCCTCTGTTCTTTTCCATAACAGATCAGGATGCTCCACTGGGAGTGGATGCCCTGGCCCACCCATGGCCCAATGTACTCCCGTATGCATTCCCCCCAGTGGAAATGATACTACCTGTACTAGAGAGGGTGCGCAAACAGGGTCTGTCCCTAATTTTGGTAGCACCCCGTTGGCCTGCAAAGTCATGGTATTCCGAGATAATCAGCCTGCTGGCAGCAGAGCCGTGGCAGCTCCCCGTTTGCCGAGATCTCCTCACTCAGGCAGGGGGGGAGATATTTCATCCACACCCAGAGCTGTGGAAGCTGCATGCCTACCTGCTGAAAGGTCCAGCTTATTAGCCAAAGGTCTCCCCCCTGATGTTGTGGCAACAATACAGAATGCAAGAGCATCCTCCACTAGAGGCTTATACGCTTATAAATGGAGGGCTTTTGAGCAGTGGTGTGAGGACAAGCACATTGTTCCATTTCAGTGCTCAATGGTAGAAGTTTTAATGTTTTTGCAGGATCTGCTTTATAAAGGTCTTTCCTTTTCCACAATTAAAGTCTACTTGGCTGCCATTTCTGCCTGCCATATTGGTTTTAATGGAGTCACACCAGGTGCTCATCCTCTGGCTGTACGCTTCTTAAAGGGGGTTCCTAGACTCAGACCTGTGATTAAACCCAGTTTTCCTTCCTGGGATCTCACATTGGTACTAGAAGCTCTTTGTGACCCTCCATTTGAACCTTTGGAGTCAGTAGATGTGAAGTTCCTTTAATATAAGCTTGCTCTGCTTCTTGCTTTGACAACTGCTAAGCGTGTTGGAGACCTCCATGCTTTGTCTGTAAATCCTACCTGCATACACTTTTCACCTGATGGTTCCAAGGTCACCTTGCGACCTAATGCAGCTTATCTTCCTAAGGTTATACCTTCGGACTACAGCTCCATGACTATGGAGCTTTCTAGTTTTTCTCCACCTCCTTTTGCATCTGAGGAACAAAGGAGGTTACACTTCCTGTGCCCTTTACGTGCACTGCACAGTTACATTGACCGTACACAGACTGTGAGGTTGTCAACTGTTTGTGTGTATTGCTAACCCAGGAAGGGGGAAAGCTCTGTCCAGACAAAGACTCTCCCACTGGATTGTGGAGGCTATTTCTCTAGCTTACAGTAACAGGGGTCTCCCAATGCCACGTGGTGTGAGGGCTCACTCCACCAGGGGCATAGCTACCTCCTGGGCCCTATTTAGAGGGGTGCCCATGAGTGACATTTGTGCTGCAGCCAGCTGGTCTTCGCCGCACACATTTGTAAAGTTTATCGTTTGGATGTGACAACCCCTTCTGTGGCTCACTCTGTTCTTTCTGCTGGGTCTGAAGTGCTGCACTAGTATGCAGTGCATGATCCAGGTTTGATGGCTGTTCTGCGGGGCGTTTATATATGTCCCATACTCATGTGTTGTACTGAGTGAATCGACTGAAGGGGAACGTAAAGTTATGCATATAACTACTGTTCCCTGAAGGAGAGTAACGAAGTACAACACATGGCTGCCCCGCTGCTCAGCTGGGCTCGGTGAATAGCGGCTATCGAACTGAGTAATGACGACGATGACGGACAGGTACATAGTACAGGCGGGGCCTGTCACCTGTCGTCATCACATCATTTGCCTATGAGGCGTGATTAGAGGTGGCTTCAGCCAGGACACGCAGGGCGTGATATCCCAACTCATGTGTTGTACTTCGTTACTCTCCTTCAGGGAACAGTAGTTATATGCATAACTTTACGTTTTTACACCAGTGACTCAGCTTCCTTAGTTAGAACTCACTGATTGCTTAGTTAAATTTCAATGGATGCATATCACTGTTATTATTGGACTACAATTTCATTATACCAGTGAACCCAAGGATCATTCTCTCTTAGCACAAGATGCTTTCCCCTACATAGAGGACTAAATGATATAATTACCTCTTTAGAAAGATTGGTTTAGAACCAGCTCTTACCAGTAAAACCCAAAGGATTATTAATGTTATCTGTATTATTGTAATGTAGGCCAGAGATTTTTAGATTTCTCAGAAAGATTCATAGATTTTTAGATTTCTTTGAAGTATTGTAGTATCATTTGATTTGTTTTTCTGTGTCTGTATCTGTGTTCATTTTCTTTGTGATTGTATTGTAATTGTATGTACAGATATTTGAGTGTCTCGTTACTGAAATGCGCTGTATAAATAAACTTACCTTACCTTACAAAATATAACTTCAACTTCTATCCATGCTGTCATAAATTTCTTTATATAGATATAAGTAAATATTCTTTAAAGATATAAGAGGTCTTTAAAAAAGCATTCATCCATCACTTTTATAGTCATCAAGAAAATTTACAGTAAATTTCTGTCACTAGCGTACAGGTTCATTAGGTATTCCCGGTAAGTTGATGCAAGCTGTGGTCTTCTGAGTTGCGATAGGATTTCACTCACTGCTAGTTTCTTGTCCCTAATTGTAAGCACAAACTATGAAACATGATGTTCTAACTGTGCCACTTTTATAAGAAAAATACATGTCTTATAAAATTCCTAACCATGGATTGGGCCTGCAAATTAGCCTTTGGCTAGAAGGCCTATAGACAGGACAACAGTTTCTTCTAATTGTAATATTCTTTTATATTTTGTCCCTGCTCAAATACATTTGAACTAAATATATGAATAGGTTAAGCAGCAGAGTTGTGGGTTGTGCCCATAGAAAACTTCTCCCTGCCGATCCCAAAAAGCCTAATCTGCTTTTGACTCTCATTTGATTGGATTGCAGGGCTGGAGAACAAAAATTTGGTCACGGTAAAGGTGGCCCACTATAATTGGTCAGACGTGACCTCTCTGCAGTTAATGTTAATGTTTATGATACAGTATTGCTAGTAAATTATGTACTTAATTTGAACCACAGTTTATGTCTCTGTTACATGACGGTGTGGTGGCCGTAGGATTGTGTCTCAACTTTTTGCGGATGATGTGGTCCTTTTGGCTTCATCAGCTCGTGATCTACAGCTCTCACTGGAGCAGTTCGCAGCCGAGTTTGAAGCGGCCGGGATGAGAATCAGTGCCTCCAAGTCTGAGGCCATGGTCTTGAGCCGGAAAAGGGTAGAGTGCCTTCTCCGAGTCGGGGGGGAGATCCTGCCTCAAGTGGAGGAGTTCAAGTATCTTGGGGTCTTGTTCACGGATGAGGGAAAAATGGAGCGGGAGATCGATAGACGGATTGGTGCTGCGTCAGCAGTGATGCGGGCACTGTACCGGTCTGTCGTGGTGAAGAGAGAGCTGAGTCAAAAAGCTAAGCTCTCGATTTACCAGTCGATCTACGTTCCTACCCTCATCTATGGTCATGAGCTTTGGGTCCTGACCGAAAGAACGAGATCACGGATACAAGCGGCCGAAATAAGTTTCCTCCACAGGGTGTCTGGACTCTCCCTTAGAGATACGATAAGAAGCTCGGTCATCCGGGAGGGACTCAAAGTAGAGCCACTGCTTCTCCACATCGAGAGGAGCCAGTTGAGTTAGCATCTGGTTAGGATGCCTCCCTGGTGACGTGTTCCGGGCACGTCCCACCAGGAGGAGGCCCAGAGGAAGACCCAGGAAACGCTGGAGGGACTATGTTTCTTGGCTGGCCTGGGCACGCCTTAGGATTCGAGCTGGCCCAACTGGCTGGGGAGAGGGAAGTCTGGGTCTCTCTGCTTAGGCTGCTGCCCCCGCGACCCGACCCTGGATAAGCGGAACACAATGGTATGGATGGATGGATGGATGGATGGATACATGACGCTGTTCCAATAAATTAGCATAAGGTCCATTTGAAAACTTTTTACCTCAACAGGCTTTACTATACAGTGTCCGTAGCAACTGAAATAATCCCAAAGCAGTTTCTAATAAAGTTTCTTTTTATAAATATCAAGCAGAGCTTTAAAGCTTTAGCTGTAATGCTCCACTTGTGAAAGTAAATCTGCTGGGCTTTTTCTTGGCACTCAGACAACAATTCTGAGCACTACTGCCAGACAAGACACAGTTAAAAAAAAAAAAAAGTATTAGGCTTCTTAACTGGGACCTGAGTCCGAATTTCGTACCTTAACATGTAAATGTGAGCTGGTATGACAATACAAAATCCTTGAATCCTTGTTAACACATCTACTCTCTCTTCAGTCGGCCTTCACTCTCTCTCTCTCCTATACATGTTGCTGTTTACTTTTTGTTGCTGCAGAAGTCGAAGCTACAGAAAATATATGTGTAATTTTTGCATCAGCCTGCACATTTTTCCTGTTTTTAGCGCTCTTCCTATAGTTGTGGTTCCTGTCAGGGAAGATAAGATAATATATGCTGCCTCTTCAGGATTTATCACTTTAATAGGAATACATGTTTTCTGCATGTATAATTGTAATTAAATTAAATAAAAATAAAATTTGGACAATTCAGGGACCTCAGGGACCCAGAACAGCATGGGATGTAGGCTACTCTTAAGACGTTCTATTAATTGTATGGAGATCCACTTTTTCAGTTACTTTAGAGTCGAGAGGTGAGATGTCTATAATTCATATCAGCTTTATCATTTGACTTCATAAGCAAAGAATAGGCTTTCTAGTGGCTTAGGATGTTTTGCTGAGAAGCAATGTTATAACAAAGAAATATTCAACCAAACAGACATTGCCTTGTTTACAGAAGTTTATTTTATTATTTATTATCCTATGTTTGTGCAGTTGTGAACCGGAAAATAACTGCCCACCTGAAACAGTTTGAGTCCTGCATGAACCGGAAAGGGTTTCGGACTGTGGGGCCTGACAGTGGTGTTGGGTCTGTTCTTAAGAGCCCTAGGTAGTGGGACAGCTACATACCGTCCCCGTTGCTAGCTACCGGCTAAAATTAGTCAGCTAGCAGGCTAAGCCATTATGAGTCGACTGCGTTTAAGCTCTTGGCAGGTATGCGAAGAGCTTAAATATATAGTTGCTTACAGCTAAGTATAGATATAAAGATATGGGTTGCTATTAAAATATTTTTATTAATTCACTTTAATCCATAGGGCATAAGTTTTGGGTAGTTAGCTGAAATAAGTCAGTGTCAAGTTGTTTACAGACTAAATTGACATTTCCGTACCCCTACAAAATAAAAGCATAGCGTTAGGCCGTTGTTGTTTGGACCACAACAAGCTTTATAGCGTTAACGCTAACAATGTTAAAGCACCTACATTGTATGCGCATCAAACAGATATATCTGCTGTGCCAGGCTACATACGACGTACATTATTTTATTTTATTTAAAGCTCGAAGTCTCCAGCAACACAGCGAAGCAACTATAGGAGGCTTGTTTTTGTCGCTCAGGGGAACCAACCATAGTTTATGTCGCTAGCTTAGCTATCCCAGCCTGCTAGCGAGTGAATTACCAGCATGCTAATGGGGACAGTTTAACCGCAGCACACTGCAGTGAGTGTCTCCTGTCCGAGTCCGTAGAGGTTCCAGCAGAGCTGAATTCCGCCGAGCCATGCGACAGTGGTCTGTCCCCACTGCGACCCCCCGCGCCGAGCCACTCCCGGGGTGCCTGTCCGTGTCACCCCCTCCATCAGGTAATGGGGGAACGTCGGAAAGGATGAGAGGGCTGTCTTGTAATTTTTACGCCAAACTCAGATAGTCGCTCATAGTTTTCTAGTGGAAAAACATATTTAGAGTACTAAGAACCTAATATACAGTCGCGGAGATTGGACAAGCCAACCCTGCCTTGTTTATTTACAAAGTTTTTCTTTTGTTTCAGTCTTAAAGTTCGCTCGTACGTGTTCGTTAAAGGTGGTTTAGTTATGAATTGCGAGAGGCAGTGTCAAATTTCCTGATACACTCCAAACGACTAGCATAATTTCCACTCAGTTAGAGCCAAGCAGAAAAAAATGACTGGCCACTATGTTGAGGACAGCTGATAATTTGATGATGATAATTTATGCATGCTGGGAGGATGTTACTTTAATTCTAGCCTGGACAAATTGACCAAGGTTAGTCTCAAGTGTCTGTGCCAAGTGTTTGAATGGTTGCCAGAACTTTGAGTGACCCACTGGTTCCACAGAGGTGAATGCGTCTATTTTGTGCATTTCCTTAAACCAGTGTTTAATTCATCTTACAAAGCCTTGCAAAAGTCTTCCATCCCCTTGAACATTTTCCTCATTGTTACAGCCACAAACTTCAAGGCATTTTATTTAGGTTTTATGGGATAGACCTACACAAAGTAGTGCTTATTGGCATCACTCTGTTTATTCAAAGTTTTAAAAACAACACTTTGTAAACATAGGTGTAAGTCTTGCCAAAGATTATCAATTGGATTTAGACCTGGACTTATTGGGCTTTCATTGAAACCCAATTCATTATAGCTCTGGTTGTATTTTTAGAGTCATTATCCTGCTTGGACGTGTTCCCTGTGCCTTAAAAAGAAAGGTATCTCCCCAGCATGATGCTGCCACAGCAATGTTCATCCGGTTACACAGAGCTGTTGTGTCCCCATGTTGTAAACTCCAGACAAGACTTTGTACAGTTTCCTTTCATCATTTGCTTTCTTCTTGCTATTCTTCAATAAAGCCCAGATTTGTGGAGTAAACGGCTCATAGATGTACTATCGCAGATTCTCCCATCTGAGCTGTGCATCTCTGCAACTCCTCCAGTGTTACCATAGCCCTCCTTGGGTGCTTATTCTTGCCCAGTTTTGGTGATGACCAGGCAACCCTTGTCCTGGTATGTGTTTATTTGGGCTGTTTTCCCAGTTGTTGAAAACCTGGGATATTGTTTTATAATCTAACCCTGCTTTAAACTTCTCCACAACTTTCTATCTGACCTGTCTTCCATGTTCCTTCGTCTTCATGATGCTGTTTGTCACCAATGTTCTCTAACAAAATATTAAACCCTTCACAGAATAGCTGAAATGTTACCGAGACAAAATAACGCATGGATAGACTTTACTTACTAATTAGGGGACTTCTGAAGGCAGTTTCTCACACTGGATTTAATTTGATATCAGGGTAGGGAGGCTGAATACAGATGTGTGCCACAGTTTTCTCATTTTTATTAAAAAAGTTGAAAACCATGAATCCTTCGTCTTCCATTTCACAAATATACACTACTTTTCTCTTTCACATAAAATCCCATTAAAATACTTCAACAAAGCTAGGAAGGTGTTGGAATTCAAATGAGCATGTCTTATCTTATCCATTTCATCTATTAATAATCCTTTGATCGATGGCCAGTGTGGTGGAGATAAATATAGCAGTGTATGTTTTGGTAACACTTTAGAAAGTCTTGTGTTGCTCATTTATATAGTGAGAAATCAACTCTGCTGTTCCAGTCATTTGCGAGTCTCAAATTCACTGCACACCCTCGTTGTGTTTGCAGTCCCCAGGATGGAGGGAGGCGAGGTGGAGCCACGCTACACCATTGAGCAGATCGACCTCCTGCAGCGCTTACGCCTCTCCGGCATGACCAAGCCTCAGATCATCCACGCCTTGGAATCCCTGGAGAGGCTGGACCCGGAGCACCGCCTGCCACACTGCGACTCTCACCCAGCTCCGTCCAACAACGGCGCCCCCGCCACAGCAGCTCCGGCCCCGTCCTCATCTTCGTCGTCCTCCTCTTCCTCCTCACTCTCTCTGGCCTCTGCTACCACTCAGACCTCTGGCCTGGACGGCGCCGCGCTGTCCCCCAGCAACAGCTACGAGTCCTCGCCACCGCCCCTGTATCCCCCCAGTGTGGTGGTGCAGCGGGCGTTCAGCTACGACATCATGGGGGAGGAGGAGTGGGACCTGGAGGAGAAGGTGGAGGAGTACATGAGGTGAGGAGAGGACATCAATAGGATGTGCTGGAAAGACAGAGCAAAAGAAGAGAGAAAGAAAGACTATTATAACATCAGTTAATGACAGCTACTGTCTCCAGAGCTGCAGGCTTATTCTCCAGAACTGTAGTGGAGTTAATTCAGGTCAGGTGTTCAGGGATGGCTGAAAAAAGCGCATTCTCAGTGAGTAAGGTTGGTTAGAGCAAAGGCTGGTGCTTCAACCACCGGGTAGTTTTTCTGTTAACTTGAGGAGCTTTTATTCCTTGTTTGCAGGAGAGACAGCAACCTGGTGAAAGAGGAGATCAAAACTTTCCTGAACAATCGGCGGATCTCTCAGGCAATCGTAGGCCAAGTTACAGGTATTTTTCCTTCCTAGTGTTCAACAGAAATGCTCCAGTGTATTTACCTGCTAATCCCAGCAGTTCATTGCCTCGTTAAAGTTTTTATACTCCTTGAACTTTTTCAAATTTTGTCCCCTTACAACCAGAATTTCATTGTGTTTTTCTGGGATTTTCTGTGATAGACTAACAGAAACCAGAAGAAGGAAGATGATACATGCTCTCTCTCATTTTATTTTTTTTTACAAATAAAGATCTGAACAGTGTATGTATACTTCTCTCCAGCCACCTGAGTCTGTGCTTTCTAGAACCACTTTTCAGTTGCAAGGTTTTTGCTGTATGTCTCTACCAATGCTCGGCGCATTTAGACTTTTAGACAGTTTCTTTAGCTTTTGCAGAATGGCTGAAACTCAATCAGATTGGATGGAACTCATCTGAAGCAGTTAACCACTGGTGTTCTACTGGATTCTGACTTTGACTGGGCCACATGAATATGCTTTGATCTAAAGCATTCCTTTTCAGCTCTAGCTGTATGTTTCTGTTCATTGTCCTGCTAGAAGGTGAGCGTCCACCTCAGTCTTTTGCAGCCTTTTCCAGGATTGCCCTGTATGTACAGTGTTGTTTGCCCCCTTACAGATTTCTTCTCTTTTTGCTTTTCTGTCAGACTTAAACATTTCAGATCATCAAATGAATGTCCGTATTGGATAAAGATATCCCAAATAAATACAAAGATACTATTTCTTTCATTAAGGTAAAAAAGATATCCAAAATGTGACAGCACAGTACCACCACCTATCTTCCTACCAACTGACCAGCTTTCCTGTCCCTGCTGAAAAAGGCATTCCCACAGCATGATGCTTACACCACCGTGTTTCACTAATCTCTGGGTGATGTGCAGTGCTAGCTTTCGGCCACATAGTTTTGTATATAGGTCAAAACATTTAATTTCCCCCTCATCTGACCAGAGCTGACCACATTGTTTGGATTGTGGTAAACTGAAATTCTCATGATGTTCTTTCAACGATGTCTTTCTTTTTGCTACTCTTCCATGAAGGCCAGATTTGTGATGTGCACAACTTAGAGTTGTGCTGTAAACAGATGATCCCACCTGATCTTTGGATCTCTGCAGCTCCTCCAGAGTAACCATGAATCCTCTTGGCTGCTTCTTTGAGTTATGCTCTCCTTGCCCAGCCTACGTGGACGACCATGTCTTGGTAGATTTGCAGTTCTGCCATACTTTTTTTTTTCTTCACATTTTTAATCTATTGATAATTAAACTGTGCTTCTTGGTGTTCAAAGTTTGGGACATTGTTTTATAACATAAACCTTCTTCAAGCGTTTCTACAACTTTCTCTCTGAACCGTCTGCTGTGTTCCTTGGTCCTCATGATGCTGATGGTTCATTAATGTTCTCTAATAAACCTCGGAGGCCTTCAGAGAATGGCTAGGTAACCTCTAAAGGCAATTGGTTGGATTTCATTTGGAGATACCCCAGTAGAGGGGGCTGAAAACACTTGAATGCCATGTTTTTTTGTCATTTTCCTTCCACTTCACAATTATATGCTTCTATGTGTCAGTCTGGCACATAAAATCCCAATAAAATACTTTGAATTACATTGTATTTGTGATGTAAAAACTGCTCAGTGTGGGTGTTGATTCTTTACTGGTAAACTAAATTCAGTAGAATAGCTGCATCTACAAACTACCTTTAACAAAATAGGTTTTGTTTTGAAATCAGTCTGAAATGTGAAGACAGAACTGGGCTTTCACCACAACAAAAGTACAAATCTGGACAAAGAGGGATGTTTTGCTTCAAAAAACACTAACTGTAAGCATAGCCGAACATTGGAGAGTATCTTGACTGGCCATCACAGTAGTTCTTAATATCAAATTGCTTTTATCGTTATTTATATTCCCGAAAAAAACCTTTCCAGCTTGTTCCTGTTCTTAAGATATTAAGTCAGTATTTCAGTTTTCTTTTACCAATTAAATATTTTTTATTTGTTCAAAGAGTAAAGAAAGCACTGGTATTGAATTCCAGCATCTGGTCATTTTGCCAGGTGCTGGAATTCAGTACGAGTAAATCTTTCCTTTTCTGGCATTCTGTAAAAATCCAAGTGTATATGTAGATGTTGAACAGTTTTATTGCTAAACCGACCAGTGTTGCCATCTCTACCAGCAAAGACCAGTAACCAATCAAAATGCTGTAAACACATGTTTAAAACTCCTGAGTTTTTCTTTTTGTCTGCCATTCAAAAAGAGCTACTTAGCTTTATCTTGCTTCTCGTTCTCTTTAATAACACAAATCATGCAGTCGCTGTCTCAAATTTTTCAACTGAACTGGTTCTGTATTGGAGCTCCCTTTTTATAAGCACTTTTTGGTCTTTGAAGGCCTGCAGCTGGTGTCTAGAAATCCTGTTCAAACGCTGTTTACGCGACAATTTGTTTCAGAACAGAGTTTATATATTAGACCCATTCTCAGCCATCTCTTTGCAGGGATAATAATATATTTACAGGGAGTTTTCTCGATCAGCTTCCTGCACAAAATTGTCAGAAACTCACAATCTGAGGGAGGGGAGGTGGAGGAAGGCATAACAAACAAACAAACACTGTACAGTTATTAAAATAGCATACTCCGATTAAAAGAAATCTGCAACTAAGTGGAGTGACAAGACATGCATTATATTTGCGCATAAAAAAATGTGAAATCTGTGCAAATAACAGCAGGGATGTAAACACCTATTGAGATTGTTGGGAGCAGTGATGATTTGGAAAGTAGAAGTAGCAGGTTAATAACATAAAAGTAAGAATTATGTTGACCGTCAGTAATCATTATCATTATTAGGGTATTAAGAGTAAACATGATCAGAAACAAAACATGAAAGTTTGCTCCAAAGATGTTTTGTAAATATGCAGTACGAGAATAAATTAATCAGTGTTTCCCCAAAGGCTTCACAAAAAGTACGATTTACATTAATATCACCTTTAGGTCGCTGGAGGTAGTGTTTAGCTAGATAGAACATATAAAGCATTTGAATAGAAACTTCTTTACTTTGTCTGTCAGTCAGTCTTTTTCTACCGCTTATTCCATAGTGGGTCGCAGGGAAGCTGGTGCCTATCTCCAGCAGTCTATGGGCGAGAGGCAGGGTACACCCTGAAGGGTCGCCAGTCCATCGCAGGGCAACACACAAACAACCATGCACACACTCATTCATACACCTAAGGGCAATTTAGAGTGACCAGTTAACCTAACAGGCATGTCTTTGGACTGTGGGAGGAAGCCGGAGTACCCGGTGAGAACCCACGCATGCACGGGGAGAACATGCAAACTCCATGCAGAAAGACCCCCGGCCGGGAATCGAACACAGGACCAGGAGGCCACAGTGCTACCAACTGCGCCACTGTGCGGCCCATTCTTTACTTTGTGCTATGCTTAATTACCAAAGAGACAGACATTGTACAGCGCTGTTGCTGAAAACATGTGTATCTGGTCTACTGTTTTGTGGAGGTGGGTAATCCAGGTCCAGATAGTAAAAGCCTGTATAGAGATTAGTTCCAACCATTTGCATTTCCAGCTCCACAATATAGACAGGAACTGATCTGTTAATTGAACAGAATCAAGGAAAACTAGGCTAGTTTTTACTTTCTGTGCCTGGATTACCCACCTCTGCTGTTTTGCCAAACATGGAAGTGAAACTTTTAAATTATAGTATAAATAAAGACTAGGAAGAACCCTGTACCTTTTTGAAAAAAATAAATGTTGCTGCATAGTGGAAGATGGTATAGAGTATTTTTCGAAGTATCAGTGTCAGGTTTGACATTTTAGTGTCGTGACAACACTATCTAGGCTGGAACTACTTTGGTTGAAAATACTCTATTTTGGTGACGATGGAGAAGGGGTAGAGAGTATTTCTTGGCAGTCAGGACCAAACACCATTTATGTTTCAACTGGAAACCAGAGAAACGCATCAATATCCAACAAACTATAAGAGCTTTTATTCTGTAATAAAACAGACTGCAGTCAGAGCTAGTTTTATGTCTTTTTAGCAACTGTTAGAGCTAACCTCCCTGAGAGACAGAGTCTCATGAACACAAATGACTACTGCACAGTTTTCACCAGGCAAACTTACATCCCTAATTCCAATAAAGTTTGGACATTGTGTAAAACTTAAATAAAAACAGAGTATAGTGATTTGCAAATCCTGTTAAACCCATATGCGATGGAATACACAACAAAGACAAGATATTTAATGTTCAAACTGATAAACTTTTTTTTGCATTTTAAATTTGATGCTTGCAACATGTTCCAAAAAAGCTGGAAAAGGGGCTCGTTTACCTGTTACACACAGGTTGACTGGCAGGTTCAAAAAAATCCTTTCATAATTTATTTTTACCCGTCACTTAAATTGTTTAAAATGATAATAATTAAACATTCACTAGCGGTTATTTTCATTCATTTTATGAATATTCAGTCCAAACAAGCTGAACAGAGAATCCACATCAACCAAATGAATGCATGTACCTTGTGACAAAAAACACTGACTGGTCCCAGTCACTACATATCAACAATGAAATTAAATGATTGCACTTAAAACATGAACAGATCACCTGCCATGGCCTGAACGCACAGTCTCACAACTTCGTCCTGGCCCTCATGGACCAGTCACTTATGTATAACCGAATGTCTGGAGTGGGATTGATGCAGAGGATATTGTCATGAGGTTTTGGACTTTTGCTTCGGACAGATGACTTCTCGTGGCTGTTTTGATGCTGTTCTGGAGGCTGAATCCGCGCTCTGTCGCCACACTAGAGAATGGAATTACAAGCGCCGCTTCAGCCAAAGTTTTAAAATTTCTCCAAATGGAGTGATCAGAAGTCAGCAAGACTCTCAGAACGAGGGGCTTGTTCGGAGAGCCTGATCCCGGGAAGCACTCTGCTTCAACACCCGGTGGGAGCAAACATCTAATTAAAATGCGAACTCCCAAGTGGTCAGGGGTGTGAATTGCAATCTATCAAAATTACCGATGGCCTTCAGATTTTTCTGTCACTGTTTCAAAAAAAAAAAAAAACGGTCAAAAACGGAAAATGTTCGTCTGACGCAACCACCTTTCCTTTTAACGGCACAGGTCAGGGAGACGGTTTAAGCAGGGTTACCAATGATATACCAAGCTTCCAATGTCCCATGGAGCACCGTTCCATCAATCGTTCCTAAACAGAAGGGCCGGGCAAGTCAAGCCTTTGATCAGAGTAGCAGCCAAGAGGTGTGCTCTGGAGGAGATGCAGAGATGGTTAGATCCGCAGCTTAGGCGGGAGTATCTGTCGACAAATCTTAGTTGTACACTTTTCACATCTGGACTTAAATGCAAGGAGAAAGCTGTTGTTGCAAGAAAGCCATGAAAGGGGCCCATTTGTCGTTTGCCACAAGCCATTTAGGGGACACAGTGAAAAGGTAGAAAAAAGTTCTTTGGTCAGATGAGACCCAAATTGAACATTTTGGCCTACATGCAAAACGCTATGGGTGGCAGAAAACTCACACAACCCATGCACCTGAACACACCATCCCTACAGCGAAGCATGATGCTGGAAGCATCTTGGTGTGGGTGTACTTGTCCACAGAAGGGACACAGAAGCAAGTGAGAGTTGATGGAAAGATGAATGGAGCTAAATATGGTCCAACCCTTTAGCAGCTACAAAAGACTAGGGACCGGCGCCTTCCAGCAGGGACAATGACCATAAACATGTGCCCAGTGCTACCATGGAACGGTTTAGATGAAAGCATACAGTATTCATGTGTTAGAATGGCCCAGTCAAATCCTACCAAGGTTCTGTGGCAAAACTTGAAAATGGCCATTACCTGATGGAGTTTGGCCTATTTTACAAGGGACTGCATGCTGTATTTTCAATATTTTATCATATTTTATCTATTAAGGGTAGTTGGGCTAAATTTGGGAAGCAATGAACAGATAGGCAAATTGTAAACGACATGTAGAAAGCTGGCAGAAGAAGTGAGGAAACATTCCCATGATGTTAGTGTGAGTTTTAGCTTTGACAACGTTCAAATCAGCAACCTCTCACAATGCTAATACTCTTTTTATTTTAGTCTATTAATACTAACTCTAATAATAGATGTGAGAAAGCTGGAGTTGCTTGTCTTTGTTGTTAATGTATTAAAACTGAACAAGACATTCTTCGCAAGTCAAGCGGGCACACAGAACCACACATCTTTTAATAAAATGTCAACGATGAGGTATCTTCATTAAATGAACAGGGAGATTGTTGATCTGAAGCACTCTTCATGTTCACTGCACAGATGCAATAAAAGAAATAAAGGAGCGTGTGCTGTTTTGAAATGATTAGCTTGACCTCTGTGTGCAGGCATCAGCCAGAGCTACATCTCCCAGTGGCTCCTGCAGCAAGGGCTGGAGATGAGCGACTCCAAGCGCAGGGCCTTTTACCGCTGGTACCTGCTGGAGAGGAACAATCCAGGTGAGGTGGAGGAGGACTTTCACACACAGGAATAATCAACCCTAGCTACAGAAGGAATATGTATGTGCAGCTCTCTGGCCTAAGGTTAATGTCAGGTTAATGGTGATAAATTGGATCATTCAAGGCTTATTAAACAGAGGTAACACGCCTTGTGTTTTTGTGAATTTGACCTACTGCCTGCTCACCTTTTCCCATCCATCTGCCCCCTAAGCCTCTCCTCATCCTCCTGCATGGCAAACCCTCCTGCCTCTAATTTCTTCCTGCTAGCTCCCAACCTGCTCCTCAAGGGCTGTGAGGTCAAGCAAGGACTCGGGACAGCTCTATACTTTCAGAGGGAAGACAAAATGATAAAGGTAGTCCTGTCACAGGAGATTCTAATCAATAAGCCCTCTGGTTTGGAAATGAAACTGTAATGTATGAAGGCTGTTTGTCCAGGCTGGCTACAGTAACAGCTTGGATCCATTCTGACCTCTCCATGTCCTACAAAGCAGCTACTTAAACACAGAAATATGCATTCAGCTTGAACAGCTGGCCCCCGGGATGCTCACAGCTCTTCTTTGTGTTGGGTTTAACAGCATGTTTCCACAATAAATCATGTTACGCTTTATTTTAACACTAAAAAGTAACAAGTTCTCGGACAGAGCATCTCCTGTCAGCCTCCATGTTTCTGCTTGTGTTTTATTTTTATTTTTTTTTACCATCCAGCCAAAGCTTTGCTTAAGCTCCTCTACAGTTTCCAGCCCGATGCTGGAGGTACTCTGGTGCTGGTTTTCATCCCTACATGGATAACAGTCTTTAACAGGAATTACTAACAAGAATGATGTTTTCTGTAGTGTTTCCTAGCCAAAGATGGCTGCTGTCCTTTGCTTCTCATAAACTCCTTTTGACCTGCCTGTCATCAATCAGTTTTCTTAGTTTAAAAACCTTCTAATCTGCCAACAGACTGAAGATTGTTGCACGCGTTTATTTTCAGATAAACAGTGAAAATCTTATGGCAGGTCTACAGGAGTATGTCAAAGAAACGAGCATAAAATCTGCCTCCACACCTGGTGTCTAACCCCAATCAGTGGCCTGCCTGACTATTGGTTTTGTCCCAATGAAGGCCTGAGGTGGAGTGAAAGCCAGCACAGCGTGAGTCCTATGCCCAGGGCCAGGGGAGGGGACAGAGATGGGACGGTAGCAGGGGCGAGCGGCAGCCTCCCCAACATCTTCCCCAACCCCAACACCAACCTGATGCCCAACCACAACCCATCGTGGAGCAGGCAGAGGGAGCTGCTGATGCACCTGCTGCCATGGTACACTGCTGCTGCTGCAGCAGCTGCCCAGTCCCAGCCAGGTAACCCCCCGGCCGCGGCTGCAAGCTGCAGAAGACACCTTTGTACACTGACGGCTGTAATCCTGAAAGTACTGCCATTGTTTCTGACAGGAAGTGGCTCCAAGGAGTTCATATCCTTCTGACTTTATTTATTGGTAAAATGCTGCCGTACAGCTTTGGCCAGTGGTTTAGAGACTGAAAGAATTGTTTTGCACAAACTTTACTGCTTCGGAGTTAGAAAAGGATGTATAGGTATAGAAAATTTCACTAATAAGCATTGTATAAGTTGCTTTTCTAAAGAAATGCAGCATGCTTGTGCAAAGTCTCAATAGGTTTTCAGTGGCATAAACATCTGTTTTTCCTGACCTATGAACATAAAATGTCAGTGTTTTGCTCAAGGACATGATGCTCCATTGGGATTGAAAAGCATTTTTCCTGTATTGTTAAGTTGCTAGTGGAGGATAATTTGATCTTTATCATTCTTTATTTATTAATTTAGGATTTTTTGGGAAACACACTCCGCAGTCATGTTTCCGAATGTCCCAGACACTCTGAGGGGACTTCATCAAAGAAAATAGTACCTGGTACTACTAGCAGCATGTCAGTCTGTCCTCAATGTTTGTTTTTGGAGAAATGTTGTTTCTTTGCCACTCTGACACCAGACTACCATTCAGAAACCACTGCCTCTGTGTGTGTTCAGAAACAATCATAGCTTCCTGCTGCTACTTCTGAGCGAGCTTTGCTCTGGTGGTGATCCCTTGGTTGTAGCTTCTTCAGGGCAAGGTGCTGGCACTTGCTGGGCTTTCTTAGTTCCCTGAAGCTTCTTCACAACAGCTGAACCTCTCCCTGATGTTTTTGATGGGTCAGTTGTGACATCCCTGCCTGTGAAGCCTTTTTGATGCAAACTGATGGTGATGGAATGTGTTTCCTTGGTGGTAAAAAGGGTTGACAAAGAAGAAGGATTTCAAGCACCACCTCCTTTTGAATGCAACCGGTCTGCTCTTCAATTTCAGTAAAAATGACAATGTGAAATCAGCTGCCAGGCCCTCTTTGTTAATGTTTTTCTCCTAGCTAACAATAAAACAATTCAAATGATAACATGCCAAATTGTGGCAGGACTAAAACACAGTGCAAATGAGATTTTTGTGATTATGTAAATTTTCAATAAGTTTTATAAACTTTGTAAGGAATCTCCTTACGTCTGATCTCTGTTCACGGCAGCCTAGAATCCAGGGAAATTTCCATCATCATACAATGAAGCAGTAAAGCAACCAAAGCAAACACATAGTTTGGCCTATGGCTTTTGGCCATGACTGTGCATCAATTCAAACAGATCTGGTTATGATTGGGATTCAAGGTAAAAACATTTCATTCAGCACCGTCATAGTGGAAATGCACACTTGCTCCACTGTTTCCAGCAGTACCAAGAGCACCGAAAGAGAACATTTATAAATAAATGTATATTTTTGGATTGGCTGGTGGGTCCAATGAACCATTCTGCACCTGCTTTTCGTTCCCATCCTCGTACTCTACTTGTCGTCTTCCGCTTCATCCAGGACAAACTCCTGCTCCGCTTGAACAGAGACCGGATGAACCCTAATAAAGGGCCCCCGATTCCATACTCCTGCAGCACCCCCCACAGGGCACCACGAGGGACACAGTCGAATGCCTTCTCCAGGCCCACAAAACACATGTGGACCAGTTGGGCAAACTCCCATGAGCCCTCGAGTACCCCGTAGAGGGTGTAGAGCTGGTCCAGTGTTCCACGGCTGCGACGAAAACACACTGCTCCTCCTGAAGCCGAGGTTCGATTATTGACCACTGGTCCCCAAACCAAATGGACTATCGTTCCGATCCTTTCTCGGTGAATTACCTGGAAAGCATGAAGATACATCTTGGCAATTATAGACTCATCAGTCCGTTGAAAGAAAGATTTTCATTCAGAGATACTTGTCCCATTCTCCTTTATTCAAACATCCTGGAGGGGCGTGCATTATTTGCATTCCACTGCACTGCAGGGAGGAGTGTTGTTTTCATCAGCTTAAAAGCAACATTTATTTTGTACTTGTGAACGTTGCTCTAATTAGGTTACAGTCACTGAGTTGTTTTAGAAGAAATGGCAGAAGATTGGAGAAGGAATTATTCACATGTAGCCAGCTCATAAGAACGAAACAAAGAAAAAAATGTCCCGCTTCTGCAGCTAATCCTCCTCACCTGTAAAACTGTGCGTATGTATTCAGCCCTCTTTCTGATACCCCTAAATAAAATCTCTGTGTATCGTTTGTGGTGGTAACATGTGAAAAGGTCCAGGGGGCAGAATTATGGCCGCCTGGTTGTGGGGCTGCAGAAAGCAAAAGCGCTGCAGCTACTGCAGTCGTGCCTCCAAAAACTATGTCTGAGGGGGTGTAATTACTGCTTGATGGAGCAACTTTAGATACATGCAGCTGCACACAGTTTAGGTGTAAACGGAAGGAGTATAAAATAAAATCATCTGTGAAAAATGGATTTGTATGTTTCTCATTTTGTATAAAATAAATCATTTCAATGAGTTTTAGGAAGCAGGGTGGGTTAAATAATGAAGTAACAAGCAATATGCAGAAAGTAGTAAAAGATTACTTTACACTTCAAATAAAACTGTCAGCCAGCAGGGCTCTTAACGTTTGCACAAGTGAAATTGATCTATGTTCTCTGTTCCTCAGGTGCGACCTTATCGATGCGCTCTTTAGTGAAGGAGGAACCTGACTGGAGAACGGGGATCATAGCCAGTGACAGACTGGGGATTGTAGGCGGTCCTCTGAGGCTCCGCAGAGGAAGCAGGTTCACCTGGAGGAAGGAGTGCCAGTCGATCATGGAGAGGTGAGCATGTTTTAAAGCAGAGTATTTTGCCAACGGTTCTACATGCTGTCCATGGATACAGCATCTCCTACATAGATTTATATGGGCCCCACTTAACTTTGGGTTTTCCAAAGTCCCTCTTCTTCTGACAAACCATGCCAAATACATGGTTTTAGTTGGAATGGCCACTAAAAGGAAAAATACTATAGTATTAGTATCTGCTGTTGTCCTGTGAAGGATATGATCAACTAATACAAGCGATCTTGAGCTGCTTCATAGCGACTAATGAACAGTTTGATACATCACCACCCCCTTGTTGCAAGGTTCTCATGGATGTCTAATCCTGGAAAAAGGCATTTGTTGCACTTCCATGTTTTCTTCTGCCCTTCTTTCCTTGTTTCCTTCCCTTCTTCCTGGCTTAAATTCTTCTTTCCTTGTTTTCTTCTATCCTTCCTTCCTAGCTCAAAACCTTTCATGGTTAATTTCTTCCCTCTGTTCTTTATTCCTTATGCCCTAACGTCATTCTTTCCTTGCTCAAATCTTTCTGTGTTTTCTTTATTTCTGTCCTTCATTACTTGTCATAACTCCCTTACTTCCTTGTGTCATTCCTTCTTTCCTTAGTTAGTTCCTTCCTTCCTATGGTTCCATGTTTCCTTTATCTGCCCTTACTTCCTTCTTTTCATGACATTCATTCCTTTCGTAGTTTCTTTCTTCCTTCCTATCTTTTAGGGTTCTTTCCTTCCTTCCCTTCTTCCTTCCTAGTTCAAGTCCTTAATGTTTCTTTCTTTAATTATATCATTAGTTCTGTCCTAGTATTTTCTTGTGACCTTATTTTCCCTTCCTTTCTTTCCTTCCTTGTTTCTCCCTTCTCGATCAGATCTTGTTTCTTTAACTCTTGTGTAGTTTTTTTTTCATTCTTCCCTTCAGGTGTCTTTTTTTTTTTTTGCAGGTTCTGTATTTAAAACCTGTAGAAAAATATGCCTTACAGTGAGTTAGGAAAAGTGTGGTGTTTCACATCAATAATGTGTAGGAGCCCCGGCCTGTATGAGTACAGCAGCGATACATTACAACTAGCTGCATGTAAAACCAAGACTTTCATCATCCAAATATCATTTTTACGCCTAGAAGTCTTGAAAACTCCTCCCTGCACTTCGCTCTTAGACCATGGTCATCTCACTCTGGGTGCCTTAGTTAAAATAAAGTCACTTGAAATAAGTCAGAGTGAATAATTTATCTCTAAGAATAAAGTTCGTACAGCTTTTTTATGTTTTTTATTTTATAAAGTTAGTGAGTCTGAAGGCAGAAGATGCTTTAGGATGAGGAATGTAACAGCAATAATAAATACTGCCCATGTTTAAATTCTTTATGTAGATCTTCAAACTGTTTAACAAAGTCAGAAAGGGTTCCTTCCCCCTTTGTTCACTTCTCCATGTCAATGCAGCTCCTTCCCTCCATCCCCTTTCCACTACACATCCATTCACCCTGCTTCTCTTTAACGCATTCGCCCCAGCTAGAGTCGCTGACAGAAAGGAGCAAAGCACCGACCGTGTACAATTGATTTCTCTATCGCTGTAAGTGTAGTGGAGCCTGGTCTCTCTCTGTAATAAGAGCAACACAGACAACTCTCAGCAGCAGCTCTGTGAATTACGCAACTCTGCTGCAGTGCTGCTCCTTACGAGCTGGTTTAGACCCAAGGACGAAACAGCAGAGGTGAAGATGTGTGTGTGTGTGTGAGTGTGTGAGTGAGAGAGAGAGAGATGAAGTGAGAGGATGTGGAGGACTGAGAAGCATTGATCCTTGTGTGTTTTGTAATGTGAGATAATGACTTAGCCATGCAGTGACAGAATGAATGAGTGAATTTAGAGAGAACAGAGGAGGAAAGAAACACTTAGTCTTAATGTAGCTAAATACACTTCAGCTTCTACTAGAAGATCTTTGTTTATAGGATTAATATAAGATTTGTTTTAAAAATTTAAATGAATCCACTAAATACACCTATTAACGTATTGGTTTCCTGTAAGGAGCCTTTCTTGTTCTCTCTGTGTGAAAGAGACTAAAAAGTGATAAGGTGTAAAATGGGTAAAACTAGTCTTGTTGATGTCATATCTGCAATATGACATAATTCCCCCGTTTCTGGAACCACTGTGATGCTCTCTTACAGCTTCTTCATGGAGAATCAGTATCCAGATGAGGGAAAGCGTGAGGAGATTGCCAATGCCTGTAATTCTGTCATCCAGAAACCAGGTTGGAAGACCTTCATTTTCACCCAGATAATTTCTGATTTGGGTTTTACTCAGTGCACCTCGTCTTTATTTATTTCCTCACACAGCCGACATAGCAGGAGATCCAGACACCTCACACTATATTATCAAGCTAGCGAGAATAAAAGCAAACACGGCTTTGATTAGATTTTTTTCCTTTTATCTATGGAGACTATTGCTGCCTCTTTTTGGAAAGAAAATACACTTCCTCCCATTTATCTGCTGAGGTTTTCATTACTGCACAGATATATAGTTTATTGTCTAGCTTGTAGGTGTGAATATTGTTTTCATTGTATCCTAAAGTTCCAATTTTGAGCACGGACACTTGTGGGTTCTTGACATAACTTTGGTCCATAAGTGCTTTAACCATCTGGAGGGAATTCAGATACTTTTTCAACCTTTATATGGGAAACAGTGATGGTCAAAAGAAAGTACACTCAGTTTAAAATTCTAAGGTTTTACTCATTAGGACATAAAACTCATCTGGTCTTTGCAACAGCTTCATTCTTTTCCTGTTCAGCAGTTCTGCTGCAGATTTACTGCCGGGTTCAGCATCATCGTTCTGTTGACCCATTTTGGACTCCACTTCAGAACCACATAAATGACTCTGGCACACTTTAGTATATAGAGGAGGTCATTGTCACTTCCAGTGACCCTGTGGCTGCAGAGGGAGGCAAAGCAAACACTGGGTCTCTTAGGCAGGACAGACTAGTATCAGCCACTAGATGGCGTTTCACCCTAATACACAGACCTTTCCATTTAGATTTTATATGAATGCACCTCATCTTTTCTTGGCCTGGCAACTGTTTAAGCAAGTCTTTAAGCTTTTGGATTATTAGTTAAACTCATAAAGCAGTTTTATGACTGCAGTTGCTACGACAAAATCGTATGACTTCCTGTTGGTCTTTTATAACATTTAATGAGTTTATTAATTATTATAAAAAATAAATTCTGCCATTAAATAGCCGAAAACTGATTTCCATTTATTCGCACATGTACTTAGTGTGCAGTAAATATTAAACAGCTCCCATGTGTTCTTCATTCCTCGACCTCTTTCAGGCTGTAAACTCTCAGAGTTTGAACGGGTGACGGCGCTGAAGGTGTATAACTGGTTCGCCAACCGTCGGAAGGAGATGAAGAGAAGAGCAAACATAGGTGAGAGCAGTTGAACGGAGCTGGCCAAGGGTTCACACAGAAACACATACACCAGCGAGTAGTCAATCTCTGCTCTGTTCATCTCAACCAGAAGCTGCCATCTTGGAAAGCCATGGGATTGAGGTAGCAAGTCCAAGCTGCCACTCAAACGGTGAAGAGGGAGAGCTGCAAGAGTTTGTAGATCAGGTGAATCATCGGTTCTCAGAGCAGGTATGTGAGTACCTTGGCAGAAAGGTGAAGCTAATTTACACACACAGAACCACCTGCATAGTCCCTTACCAACAGTGTCATGCAGAACCATTCCTTTCCCCTAAAATTTTTTACATTTTGTCACGTAACAACCACAAACTTGTATTTTATTTGGATTTATTTGTATATATACCACTGTTGGACCTCAGGAGTTCCTGCTCTGCCCTTTGTGTAGATTAGTTGTTCCAGCCATGAGTTTGCTACTCTCTACAGATCTGTGGGAGTCACAGGGAGCAGCAGAGTGTGTCAACAGCTGCGACACATAAACACACTCAGCCTGCAGCTGCTTTGATGGTTTTAACAAGCCGGCCAAACCCAAAGCTGCCAGTAGGGGGCATATGCGTTTTTAGCCTGAAACTTTCTGAGCTGCTGTGTAGACAGACAAACCCAACCTTGCCATCTAATTACCCTCTGCCTTTCACAGGAGGACACCACTTCCCAGAAAATCATTGACCAACAAGATCGTTGCTCACTGACCAACGGCGAGGCGTTGGCCCCGCCAAGTCCCAGCCCTCAGGGCGTGAAACAGAAGGATGATGATTCAGAAAGGAAATCTGTCGATGAGGAGTGACTAAACCCAGCCAAACTTTCAATCATCATATCTGATTTTTATTCAGTCTGAAACAGAATGGTAAATGCCTCCTGCTCCACCCATGTGGGACCTTTTGGGCCAATGGTTGGAGGGTGTTGACGCTCTCTTAGGTGCCTCAGAAGGTGAGGAGGCGACTGCATTTATCAACAGTATTCCTGCTTATAATAATGGCAATATACAGTTTATGTGTAGGTATATAAGGTCTACGGTATATAAATCAATATATATTGCATTCCAAGATGGTATCAAAATGCCTAAATCCTGTGAGGGGATCATTATGTAAAGGACACCTCACAACATAAGCTTTTTCCTGTTTTCTTTGCTACTTGTTTAGTTTCTTCCAGCGTGTGGCTACTGAGTGGAACATGATGAGCCTGCAGGTCAGGTTTTATTGGCTGTTGGACAGGGTGTGGCTTCTGTCTTCTAATGAAACAGAAAAATGCCCCCTTCTTGCTGAGATGTTTATTCAATCAGTATGTGCTGTTGACACTAAATCTGTAAAACCCAGAGGGATAACTGGAATCTCAGGTAATCCCAAAGTGACAAATTGCACCAGATTTCTTTTTTTTTTTGTCTCATTATGTGCATCCTTAATCAAAATTGTGTTTTAACGAACGCAGTGTTATTTGTACTTAATTTTGTTTTTATGGTGTCCAGACTAGAGATGCTCCCAGGAAATCAACTGCTGACCATAATCAGGCATCTTTCAGCTTGGTTATCCCTTATAGGTGAACAGCCAGTCCAAAATTACCCCCACCACATGTACCATTGTACATATACAACCATATGTAAGCATGTAGGGCTGACAGCTACACTCTTCAGTGTGGACATTGTTATTGTGGGAAGTACACTTAGTTAATTATATATATTATCAGTCAGGAAGTTAAAATGAAATCAGAGAAGGCTCTGAGATCTACGAAGCTTTTAAAAAGGAAATTTTAAATGAAATGTTGAGACATATCTGCTGTTCATTCAGGCTACGAGAGAGAGCAAGACTTTCAGAACATAACAGGAAGGCTGAATAAACTGGTGAATTGAGCTGAATAGAGAGTAGGGCCTCACCCAGTCATCCCATCCTTCCTGTTTGACACTGTACCCCCCTAATTCAGCGAGGTTATGGAAGTTCTCCGGAAAGTGAAAGCAGCATCAGCCCCCTTCCCCACTGGATACCATTACACCTCTGCAATTATTGCCCAGGGGTCCTAAAACACATGTGGAACCTCTTGGGAGTGGCAAAGAAGGGTTACAATCTTTATTTCCAAGGAGCTGAACTCCACCACTCTCGGCCAGTTCAAGAGCATTGCACTCCTTAATGTCAAAGGAAAGATCTTCTTCTCCATCCTAGCCAAGAAATTGACTAGCTACCTCACGAGCAACAGGTGCATTAATGCCTGAATATGGTGTGGCTTGATCTTGCCATTGCATATGAGTCTGTTCCCCAGCAACTCACTGAGTATGTCTTGGATTTCTTCTACAGTCCTGGCTGTATTAGACTTCTGCTAGCCAACTACTTTAAAGACCTTTAGGCGTCATAACAGGCTGGTAACATCTGGATGTAGGTATTGCCATGATTTGCTTAATCTCTCGCATCCTGTTTGTGGCAGCCTTTGAATTCAACATGATGGGGGCAATGAAGGTGCTGGGAGTGAAGCCACCATCAGGTCAAAGACTACCACCAGTGAGAGGCTATTTGGATGATATTACCACCATTCTCCAGAGAGTAGCATGTACAACAAGACTGCTGAAGAGGATTGATGAGCTTGTAGGGCGGGCAAGGATAAAGATCAAAATCGCGAAGCCTGTTTCTCAGGAAAGGGGTCATAAACGAGCATGCCTTTGTTGCAGCAGGTGAGAAGGTCCCATTGCTGACAAGTCAACCTGTTCAGCTCGCAGATGGCCTGGCCAGAATTAATCAGAGCTAGTTCCCTGGCAAGTACACGCTACCCGGTCATACTTGACCCAAGGGTGTTGTGGCCTTTCAAGATGAGCAAAGTCCCCTCTTCAGTGGCAGACATAATGGACAGGCTGGCAAACATTATCAGGAAGTGGCTGGGACTGCTTATGCCTGTCAGATTTAGTCCTTTTCAGCAGAAACGTACTGCAACTGCCGCTTCATTCCTTCAGCCTGGGATACAAGCAGGAGAAGGCTCGAATGATGCTGGAGCTGATGGAATCCACCAACCAGTGGGTAAGAGCTGCTGGCCCTCAAATCCGAACAGGGAAAAAGTGGTAGCCCAAAAAGAGGTTGACATGGCACTTAGCAGGGTAAAACATCACGAGGTAGTTGACAGAACCCAGGAGAGTTGACCAGGCCTTGGGAGGAGCGAGACCTTCCAAGGAAGAGCGGAGAGCCATGGTCATGTCATGCAGACAGGACGCTAACAACAGCTCCAGCGAGACCTCCTATTCTCTTTGCAACGCCCGGAGAGAACATCAGTCTCCTTCGCCAGAGAGAAATATCAAGACTCCTCTCATCTGGCAGGGGTCCATTAGGGTTGACCTCAGAAACCAGCTCAAATTCCCCAGGGAGATAAAAAACACCACTCCGCCCAGACCTAATTATGTAATCAAAGCCATACAAGACCGCCTTGCTGGTGAAGCTCACTGTCCATTGGGAGGAGGAGATTGAGGCTGCGAATGAGCGGAAGTGTTTCAAGTACGCAGACCTGGCAGCAGATTGTAGAGAGTCGTGCTGGAAAGCCATCACGTGCCCTGACAAGGTGGAATGTAGGGTCTTCGTCGTGGCCTCAACTGTTCACATGATCTGTGACATGGGATGTGCAGTAGCGGCGTGTCAGAAAGCCATTAAATAAATGGCTGAGGAGGTGGAGAAAGACCGCTTCTGGCTGTGGCTTAGGAGAAGGAATAAGAGTTGGAGGCCGTATAACACATAGAGCATCAGCAGGAGGTGGCAGGGAGAAATCCCTGGAATCACTCTGCCACCATCAGATGTACTGGGGTTAAGGGAGCGAAACATCTATGACTGGTGGTCCCCAGCTGATGACCCCATTGTGCCTACAAAAGTGTTTGAGGCACCACACTTGCAGCGGCACCCGTGGAGGTGCGTCAGGCAGCAATGCCCAGCAGGTAGATTTATCAGCCTGTATCCTCATAAGGTCCAGTGACTTATGTATCCTAACTGAGACATTAGTGACCTACAAGTGTGATGCTCAGACTACAGCTTTTAAGCCTGTTACTTCCAACCATGTTCAGAACTGAAGAAGCCCTTTGGATGAGAGGTGAAACATCTTCAGGAAACAAGAGAAGAAGTCCAGGTGCCTTCTACTTAAACACGTGGGAAGGCTGAAGAGAGTACAGGACAGCTGATCTGTTTTATCCCTTTGAGCTTTCGCCCTCTGGCATGGAACATGCTGGATTTCTAAATGTTGGCAGCCTTTTAAAAATGAAGTGATTTAAGGTAAGAGGTAAGGAAAATCAGACTGCTGTTTGAAGTAATGTTAGCCAAGCTAACCGCTTCTATGAGATGATAAAGACAGTTTATTATATCTCTGGGATAATTTTGTTTTTTAATATAACATTAAAACACTGTTTTACAGCAATTTCTCTTTCACACAGTAGCAAGTATTTAAAAAAAAACAACAGAAAACATACATCTGTACGTAAACAGGTGCCTAGGAGGACAGGCCTAATCCAGAAAAAGACAGCTCTCCCCTGGAACATGAGACAAAACATTTTTTTGCTGTTTATTAACCTCCTTTATTATTAATATTACAGTGGATATAAAATGTCGACACATGTGATGGGAAAAATAAGGCCATGATAAATAATTTTTTTAACCTATTCACCTTTCAGTGGGATATTTATCAATTTAACTGATCCACAAACAAATCTGTTAGAGGGAAACAGCACAGCACAGCCATCACCTACCACAGTGTTGGTTTAATTTCAGCCTCCAGTTTTCTTTAGGCAGGATTCTATCAGCATGCCCCATATCTTGACTTGGTAATGTCTGTCCTCTCTGTCTTGCAAAAGCTCTCCAGGTTTATCAGATTGTGAGGAAAGTCTGTGTTTGCTTTCTGGTGAAGGCATTTATTTTTGCTGATTTTGACAAATGTTTGGGCTCACTGTGATGCTGAAAAATGAAATCCCTCTTCAGTTTTCTTGCAGACAGTTCATGGTTTTTTGCCGAAACGAACTGGCAGCTGTTAGTGATTAAGAAAGGTAGCCCCCACAGCATGATGCTGCCTGGCCTGGATGTTTTCTTTGGAAGAAAATGCTTCTGTCTTTCAGGCCTATCCTTCTTATTCTTAGAACAGACATACAGAGAAGACAGGAGATTGACCAGAGGTTCCTACAGCAATTCTGTGGATGTTGTTTTATGTTCCTGATTGATACCTTTGTGCAATAAGATCATTTTGTGATCATTTCTCTGCCAACTCTGGCTTTAGCTGAAGGGTACCTCAGAAATGTCCTAGGACAGCTGAAGTTTATTTCTGCTTATCTATTCTCTATAATCAATTGCAGGTGAGAACCCAGATACATTCTTTTTTTTTTTTACATTTTTCCTTTTAACATTTTTGTTTTTCAACCAAATGATGGAGAGTATATGCTGCATTAAGAGTGTAAAATGTTTGGGAATAATAGATTATGTTGAACATGTGTTTTTACATCTCAGAAACTTGCCATTTTGACAGGGATGTGTAGACTTTCTATCCACCGTGGTTGCTAAAAAGTAATATCAGCAGGTAAAAGTAAAAAAAACATTGTAAATTTGCCACAAATTTCTGATAGGTGCATCTTTAGGCCGTACATACCTAAGACAAAATATGTGTGTATTTTGTGTTACACTCATTGGTGTCATTTGATGTCTTATCAGAGACTTGCCAAAGAGGCCAGGCTGGTTACACAATTGTAATAATTCTTCTTTTGATGTATCTATATATGTATATCGTTTCAGAAACGCTAAAACTAGCTTATTTTGTGACCAGGAAGGCTACGAACACCTTCTCTTTACTCTGATAAGCTAAAGCTGCTAAGCTCCTGTAAGTTTGTGTGAACGCAAAGCTGCACTTCAAAGTGAACCTCACTCTAACTGTAATCACCCAAAACCTCACTGGGTTGCATTCTTTCAAAAATACTGTCACATGTCCATCACCAAGGCCGCTGGAGTTAAGTCTTTAAAATTGTTCATATAAAGAACACTAACACTTTATTCTCAAAGGAAGCCACCATTGTTGCCTCCTGATGCCAAGGCTTTGCCAGATAGAGCTGATCTACAGATGCGCGGTGCAGGGAGTAGGTTTATTTGCTCCGTTCAACACTAGCCACCTCCAGCTTACCTCAGAATAACTGTATTATGAGTGATTTCCAGGCTGACTGTCAGGGAACACTGACAGCAGCTGGAAACAAGACTGTTTCTGTTCTGAACAGTGTTATGTAGCATTTTTGGCAGTGGGCTTTGTCCTGTGTTCTCAGTATCCAATCACCTCCTCAGACAGTTCTTCTGTCCGGCGTTGGACAGGAATCCCCAAAGCTGCTGCAGTTTCTTATAACTACGCTCCTCTGTATAAGCTTTAATCTGATGAGGGAAAATGATAATAAAAGTATACGCAGTATGTGTCGAGTTTCTCAAATCATTCTTGAACAATTAAAGGTTTGGAGTTTATTCAGCAAAGAGGCAGCATATTGACTTTCAGTTGCTGAATGATTGAAGTAAGGAATTGGAATCTATAAATGCTGACAAAAAGTTGAGTTTGTGCTGTTGATAACTAGTTTTTCTTGATACAAAATTCTCAGGCAGACAAGATAAACGGACCAAAGGTCCAATAGTTATGTCTACATATGCTACTCTGTTGCCTAATGTCCAGCGGTCATGAATGTGTCACTCTCTCTCGCTGTCCTCAAAATGCAATACAGAAGTAGAGACCTACCAACTGTGATTAAGGATGGGTCACTACTAGCTAGAACTTCGCCCAGACGTTGATATCCAGCGTGCAAGAGATACACAACTTAAATATTCATTCTTTATGTGAATTTAAAGTATTTGCTAACAAATTTTAACTAGTGAAATGTGTTAAATTCTTCAAGTAAAATCACAGAAAGCTATAAAACACAACTCTACAGGATATCATTGCCAACATTTTGGGTATTAACTCAGGCATGTGCAGGACGTCCTGCTGTATTTCACAGCTAAGGGTGTCATTGCCACACAGCAAAGATTTGTAGCTTCAATCAGAATAACTGGCACAAAATGAAACAGTCTTGATTTGATTCAAGTCGGTTTTTCTATTAATTAAAATGAAAGACGTACTTCAAAATTGCCTGGGCTAACTAAAGAGGCAGTGTGAATTCAAAGAGTAAACATTCACATTTTAGTATAAAACAAATCAATTATAATCAGCCTCTTCTTTTTTCAAGGCAGATTTATTTTAAAAGCACTTTTTGAGAACAACAATAGCATGTGAAAGTACCATATAGATGAGGTGCTTTATGATTTGGGCATAAAGTTCTGCTTTTTGAGATGGTAGCCTACTTCACGTTGTCAGAAAGGCTCTATTTAGGAGATTACTTAATTCTCCAGGTCCGGTGGTAATCAGGCTTGGGTTTGGCTTGTGAAAGTGAACTCAGCTTTGCCAAAAAAGTAAAGTTGTGATATAAGGGGAATTGATTACTTTTGGCATGGAGCTGGGTTTGTTTGGATAACTTCAATAAAATCATTTGAAAGCAGCATTTTGTTTTCACTCGGGATACCTTTGATATTAAAGTTTGTTTGAACTGAAACATTTAAGTGTGACAAAAAAGAGCAAAAATGTAATATGAAAATACCATAGGACAAGTACCAGTTATCTGCATTGGCTGGGTTTTGATTTATTGTAAATTACTGTGAATCAAACAAAAAAAGCTTTGCAATAATTTTACTTGGTTGTAATTTTTGTGTTGGTAGTTGAAGTGAAGGATGAAGAGAAACCAAGTTCAGGTTTGATGGAAAACAAAACATTTTACCGAAACAGGTAATGACATATTTTGTGATACGTAGAAAAAATTTAATCTGGATTTCTGCTCGGTCTGTTTGATAAAAGTTGTTCTTAAACTCAGATAAACTATGTTTACTGTGAGTCAAATAAATCTGCTTCTTTTCTCATCTACTAAATGACTTTTTTTAAATGTTTCCCTCATCAAAGTGTTACACTCCTGAGGCTCCATGTTCGTAATTTCTTACATGTCAAAAAAGGGAAGCTGATATAAATTTGATTTTCTTAAATCTTAGTCAAATAGTAAGATCCTAAAAAGACATTAGTTTAATTTAATTATGAGAGCGTTCCAAACATTTGATTAAAATTAAATTTGTTAATATTCCTGCTTTCATGAACCTGTTCTGTTTTACAGTATCTTTCCAGCCCTTCATTCCACTTACGAAGAAACATTTTTCATTTAACCCTCCAAAAATAAAATATTTTACAACCCCTTGTGTTCTCCACTGAGCGTGTGAGTCTTTGCTATTAAACACTTTCAGTAGAGAGATTGGTGTTTAAAATTTAGCATAGAGCCTCATCCTGGATCTTGGACTCTCATCTTTTGTCCTGTTATCGGCATTAATATTGCAGTAATTAATACCTCTATACATAAAATGGTATGTATGTATTACCTTGAGTAAAACTGTATCCTTGTTCAATTACTTTATATAATCTTACATCTATTATTCAGAGAAATAAAACAGTTAACTACTAATTATTGGTACACCTGTGATTAATTTGTTATGAATACTGAACCTTAAAACAACCCAGGAACTTTATGTTTAGAGTCAGCACAGATGATATGAAAGAGAAGAGTTAGACTTAGTTTTGCACTTTCTAGCGTGTCTTACTGGCACCTGGAGATGCATTAAAATCTAAAAAACATTAAAAGAACAATTTGACAGCACATAAGATCTCAATTGAAAAAAAAAATCATCCTGGATACCCATACTGGTATGGAATGGGTAATGTGTTCGGAATAAATGGATGCCATATCATTTGATGAAAATGAGAATTCTCAGCCCACAGAAGGCTTAATCTGAAGTCAACTAGAAATATAAACCGAAAAACTGATGCGGCAGGCTGGTCTGATTTGCTGAAATGTCATTGCAGCAACTCAAAGTGCAACCTGGTGGTGTGGGTTGGAACTAAACATGATGTCCCAGAGATGTTCTATTGGATTTAGGTCAGGGGAGAGTGGAGGCCAGTCAATGGTATCAATCCATTCATCCTCCAGGAACTGCCTGCATACTCGATGAGGCAGGGCGTTATCATGCACGAGGAGGAAGCCAGGACCCCCTGCACCTGCAAGGGTCTAACAATGGGTCTAAGGATTTCATCCAGATACCCCATAGCAGTCAGGGTCCATTGTTTATCCAGTACAGGACTGCTCGTTCCTCCATGGATGTGTGTCCTGAGACCAAAACTCACTCGCCACCAAACTGATCATGCTGAACAATGTTGCAGGCAGCAAGACGTTCAACGCAGCTTCTCCAGACCTTTTCACGTCTGTCATGAGCTCAGAGTGATCTTGCTCTTCTCTGTGAAAAGACCTGGGCTCTAGGGCTGAACCTGCCAATTCTGATGAATTCTGGCAAATACCAGTCAAGCTCCACGGTGCTGGGCAGTGAGCACAGGGCCTACTAAAGGATGTCAGGCCGCAGGTCTCCCTCATAAAGTCTGTTTCTAATGGACAATGGAGACATTCACTCCAATGACCCACTGGAGTTCATTTTCTAGGGCTCTGGCAGTACTAATCCTACTCCTTGCACAAAGGAGCAGATACTGGTCCTGCTGATGGGTTAGGGACCCTCGACGACCCTGTCAAGCTCTCCTAGAGGAACTGCCTGTCTCCTGGAATCTCCATGCTACTGAGACTTTGCTGGGAGACACAGCAAACCTTTGGGCAATGGCAAGTATTGATGTGCCATCCTGATCGAGTTGAACTGCCCGTACAAACTCTGTAGGGTCCAGGTACCTCCTCATGCCACCAGTAGTGACACTGACCCTGGTCAAATGCAAAACTACCGAAAGGAGTCAAAAAATATGTGGAGGGAAAAATGTCTGTGGCCTCCACCTGCAAAACCATTGCAGGTTATTGGGGTTGTCTCATTGTTGCTCCTTTAGTTCACCTGTGGTTAATTTCATTAACACCAGAACAGCTGGCACTGATTAACAACCCCCATCTAGTACTTCACTAACCCGATCAATATTCAGGTCAGGTTCAGTCAGTTTAACTGACTCCATATTATACTCTGATTAAAAAGAGTTCCTTTCATTTTGTTGACCAGTGTATTTTCCCGGTTTATTGAGCAACACTTTTTTCTGTCTACATACTGAATCGGACTGGCTTCAGCAATGAGATGCAATGTGGTGGTCTCAAGGACCTTTTAAACTACTTTATAATTAAACACTCTGGTTTTAACTAAAATAAAATAGCTTTGTGAACTTCTAGCTGCAAATCCAGCTAGAAGCTCGCAGAGATGGTTCCCACTGTTTTCTATCACCGCCAGGCCATTTAACTTTACCTGTAGCTCAGGTCAAATCCCTCTACTCTCTGTCCCTCATCATGACCCTGATGATGCTCTTTGGAGTAAATGTCCACCTCATGTCTCATGTCTGGGTGAATAGGTGATTAGCTGTAACTTACAATTAGCCCATTCTGAGTCAGCATTTAGGTTTTACCTGAATTCAGCCCTGGTTTAGCCATTCTCCTTTCACCAGTTCCTGTGCACACACTCACACCAGTCTCCCACTCTCCGGTTGGCTCCGTGGCTGCTCTGAAATGAGCCGTGTCCTGTATTGTAGCCCAGTTCGAGGCGTTTGATATAACTGTTTGATTAATGACCGACGTAGGCCGAATGTGAAAAATATTAAAACTGATGTAATTTTGGGGCTTCATGCATCTTTTTAACAGATATGCACTTCTAAATATCTTCTTTTGTGAGATCAGGGGCTATTCAGAACATTTGGGGCCTCAACCCCGGAAGCCCAGATCTAACCACGTGCCTGCTCTAGAGGCTATTTTGGTGACAGTTATTAAGATGAACGTTCTGATCCACATCTTTGCACATCAGAGTAATAATGCTGGTCAGAACAGAAACAGCAGCTTCCTAAACACTGTCAGTTAAGAATTAGATTTTTTAGTCACCAGCAGTCATTCCTGACTGCAGTGAATTCCAGGCAGACAAGGGTCATGATGCAGCTTTTAAATCCCTCTAATCCCCCCCTTAAAAATACTTGCAGCGAGAGAAAAGTTCTCCTGACTTCCTCGTCTTAACTAGATAAACCGCCATAGTAATCGTCATCTTATGAACTCAAATTCGAGCTGGAGACTTTGCTATCGCTAGTATTGTTTTAAGTGCCGTTGTATTATGCACCGATCCCCTGGCATTCCAAGCTTGACCTTGGCACTTTTGGCTGTGTTCTCAGCTTCCTTGTGCTCGCTTTTTTTGCTTTCACGTTTCTTTATTTTACACATTTCTCCATTTTGAATATAGAAAAAGATATAGCTATAATGAGTTACATGCCTAAACGCAGCTGAAAAGGAAAAGTTGTGTAAATGACAAGCCCTTTAAAACATATTTTAATTACGAGGTACCAGCACGTACAAGATCGTACATGAAGGGATAAAGTTACAAATAAAGCTTTTTTTCTTTATGACAGTCCTATTGGAGTTCTAAAGTAGGGGCAACAGTGGTCGAGGTACGTCCAGTGGGTTGCCGGTTCGAACCCCCGCTCTGTCTGTCTCAATTGTTGTGTTCTTGGGCAAGACACTTCACCCTCCTTTCCTGCTGATGGTGGTCAGTGGGCTCGGTGGCACTGATGTAAGGCATTCTCACTTCTGTCAGTCTGTCCCACTGTCAGTGTGTGCATGTGTGTATGAATGGGTGGATGATTGTAATGTAAAGCGCTTTGGGGTCTCTGGGGACTTGATAAAGTGCTATACAAGTGCAGGCCATTTACCTTTGAAAAACCTGTTGGTTTGATGGTAAAAGGAAATGTTCCTCAAACCCCTCTGATGATTGTTGCCGTTTGAGCAGTGAGATGGTGTTGAAGCAGGAGGTTGGAAAAACGTCACATGTTTTAGTTCCTGCATGTTCAATGATTTCAGTGTGTTTGCGCTACAGACCTAAAAACACCAAACTGTGGAGACCTGATGTAACATTTGTGACGTACTTCCTTTAGCTGTCATTCCTCCTATAACCCACACGAGGGAGACATTGTCTGCTGTTGACGGGTGAGCTCTTGAATGACATTTATCCTCTTTAACTCATTTTGTGTTTATCTGTATTCATTTGTGGTACTGAGGAAGCAAATGAAAAGCAAAAATGAATATTCAGAATGCTACATTCACACATGGAAAGCAGAAGGGTTTCTTAATAACTTATAGCACAGTTCTTAAAGAATCTAAAAGGTTTTGCAGAATAAAACATGATAAATGTCACGCTGATGTATTTGCAAGTAAAATTCCTGCAGCTTCTTCTGTTTTTCCTCTCTTTCCGGCAATTTCCTGAATAATTGCTTCGCATCAGGCTCTCAGCCATCTGGTACCCTGAGCAGACTGAGGGTGCTCTGCATCTGTATATGCACTGACTTAATGCAAGGAGAAAACCTGTGACAGGGCTTCTCTGCTTTGTTCTGTGGTTTTATTAAGCTAATTAGTGTGATAAAAAGGTATAAAACTGCCACCCAGCTCAGACTCATAATGACCCAACTCAAAACTACTTAAAAGGTGCATTAAGAGGATTTACAACAAATGTAGAAAATATTTGCATTTTACCGGGTGTTGTTTTAGAAGAGCATCTCTGGTCTTCCAGTCAAACGTCAGTTTTTAGTCTGGTTTTATTTCTAAATCTACAACCTTTTGTATTGAGAGATGGTCAGAATTAAAGTTGGCACTGATTTATCAGTCAGATGTAAGGGTTCAAATAGATCACGTCACCATCCCCACTGTGACACTAGCTCTTTTGCAAAGAATATGTGAAAACGTCCGTCTTTGGGTGTGCAAAACTGGCAGGTACATACATTAGTAGATTTCCAGCTGTAGTTGATGCAAAACGTGGTTCTACAAAGTATTCACTCTGGGGAGCTGAGGGGCCTTATTATGGGTTGGACTCTGATTCTCAACTGATACTGTACAGTATAAACACACCTAATAATACAGACAGCAACAAGATCTGGGCATAAGAGCCCCTCTCTCTTTGTCACACACACTCACACTCACAAAACCCATCTGGCAGTGGGTTTTGGCAGCGTCAGGCTTTAAGACCATCATTGCTCTTCTATCATTCATTTCCTCAGAAGTGGTTTTCATCCTTTTCTTTTTTAGCAGCAACTTGCAAAACAGAATTCATGACCTGCCACTTTTTTTTCTTTTTTTTTTTGCTGACTGCACGCAGCATCCTCTGGCTCGGTAAACAATTTTTGTGCCCAACTATTTTAGCCGCCTCACAAAACACTTGATGACACGAATGGCACGAGGAGGACGCAGCTCAATTTGTCAGAGATCGTTACCGTGCAGCGCAGACGCTTCCAGAAAGGTGTTGATTGTGAGCAGTTTGTGTCAAGCCGCCAGCCTGTTCCTGAAGAAAAGCAGAGCCAAGGTGTTTACTTCTTTCCCCTCGGCGAACCATTAAAGGCCCCCCCACCACCCCGTCTGATTAGATTCCATCTCGTCGCCAGACATCACCTTTCAGCCAGCTGTCCTTTTGTTTGGCGAGAGAAAGGAGGTGAGAGGAACGACGAGTGAGGAGAGGGGCCACACAGATGAAGATAAAGGAGAAGAAGGGAAAGGTTACCTTCAGACTGAGAGGAAAATCCTAGTTACTCCTGATTGTTTCTGCAGCACGACGCTGCAGGAGTGTGTCTGATCAAATAAAGCCCCCTCTGCAGCCGAACAGATTATTTGGCCTTTTATGGAACAACACAGGAGCAGATGAAGAGAAATCTTTTTTTTTCTCTTTTTACCATGTCCTATTTCACAGGACAAATGAAAGGAAAACAATGTCATGCTGTGCCCTGAATCTGTCATGGCCTTGGTTTCGCTTCCACAAGTCAGATAAGAATTCCTCAAAGGTCTTGTCGCTGTCGCACCGCGATACTTTTTTCCTCTGCTGACTTTCTCTTTCTAGAGCTCTTCTCAAACAAACACCAGCAGGTTCAGATGCATTATGTTTTTTATCCAGGTTCAACAATAACTCCAACTTTTAATGACTTCAACCCACTGAATAGAGGTCTTCATTAGAACACATTTGCAATAAAGTATGGTCTCCGTCAAACCTGATGCAACCAGTCATTATGGTTGATGGTTAATTCTCATTGTATGTTAGGTGTATGGCTCAGTCAAGAGAATTGTCTAAAAGGTTCCGATGAGGCATGGATGTCTTGCGCAAACAAGGAAAAGTTAAAGGATGTGACAGAAAGTGGCAGCTGTCAATGGCTGCCACCAGAGTCCTGAGAAGGCAGTTGGTCAGAAACCCTCGACTGTCTGCAAAAGACCTGCGGCAAGACTTGGTGGCAGCAGTCAATGAGGTGAGTTTCCACATTAAGGTGCATAATAAACACTGAATGGCTGCATGCCGTGGCTCCAAGACATCGCCCACTGCTGACCAAAAGGCACAAGAAAGGTTTGATCCAATTTACCTGAAACCAGACTGCAGTTGGGAAACCTGATATGATACCAGATTTGCAAGGAAAAGTAATATGAGTTAAGCAGCAGAGTTGAGTATATAGATTGTGCCCGAGAAAAACTTGCCTAATCACCTCTGCTAATGCGAAACAGATGATTTTGGAGGAAGTGTGAAGTAGGGCTGCAACTAACAATTAGTTTGCTAATTGATTAATCTGTCAATTATTTTTTCAAATAATTGGTTAATAATCGGAACGCAAAAGGTGCTTAATAGGAGATATTTTACAGAATTTGAACCAAGTGAAGCTAGAGCTAGGCCACTTGAAGAGTTCTGGAAAGAGCATATTTACAGACAAAGAAAGTTTTTCATCTTAAATGCAAAATGTATATATTTTTCATTACATTTTTGCCAATTATTGTTCTGAGTGGGTTGTTCTTTGATTAAATGGCATGTTTTAGAGTCTGTAAACTCCATTTAACGATTATTTGATTACTAAAGTTTCAATAATCGATTATCACAATTAATCTGATTAATTGTTTCAGCCCTAGTTTGATGGCATGGAGTGTTATCTTCCGCACTTGACAAACAAGGCTTCTCATCACTGATGCCAATCTCAATACACCAAGATATTGAGATGAGATTCCGCAACTAATGATATTTCCACACTTGGACAAAATTGTTGGTACCCCTCGGTTCATGAAAGAAAAACCCACAATGGTCACAGAAATAACTTGAATCTGACAAAGGTAATAATGAATAAAAAATCTATGAAAATGAACAAATGAAAGTCGGACATTGCTTTTCAAACATGCTTCAACAGAAATATAAAAAAAAAAAAAAACTCATGAAACAGGCCTGGACAAAAATGATGGTACCCTTAAATTAATATTTTGTTGCACAACCTTTTGAGGCAATCACTGCAATCAAACGATTCCCATACCTGTCAGTGAGACTTCTGCACCTCTCAGCAGGTATTTTGGCACACTCCTCATGAGCAAACTGCTCCAGTTGTCTCAGGTTTGAAGGGTGCCTTTTCCAGACGGCATGTTTCAGCTCCTTCCAAAGATACTCTATAGGATTTAGGTCAGGGCTCATAGAAGGCCACTTTAGAATAGTCCAATGTTTTCCTCTCAGCCATTCTTGGGTGTTTTTAGCTGTGTGTTTTGGGTCATTATGCTGTTGCAAGACCCATGACCTGCGACTGAGACCAAGCTTTCTGACACTGGGCAGCACATTTCTCTCTAGAATCCCTTGATAGTCTTGAGATTTCATTATATCCTGCACAGATTCAAGACACCCCGTGCCAGATGCAGCAAAGCAGCCCCAGAACACAACAGAGCCTCCTCCATGTTTCACAGTAGGGACAGTGTTCTTTTCTTCATATACTTAATTTTTCCATCTGAAAACATAGAGTTGATGTGCCTTGCCAAAAAGCTCAATTTTTGTCTCATCTGTCCATAGGACATTCTCCCAGAAACTTGGTGGCTTGTCAACATGTAGTTTGGCAAATTCCAGTCTGTCTTTTTATGATTTGTTTTCAACAATGGTGTTCTCCTTGGTCGTCTCCCATTAAGTCCACTTTGCCTCAAACAACGTTGGATGGTGCGATCTGACACTGATGTTCCTTGAGCTTGAAGTTCACCTTTAATCTCTTTAGAAGTTTTTCTGGGCTCTTTTGTTACCGTTCGTATTATCCGTCTCTTTGTTTTGTCATCAATTTTCCTCCTGCGGCCACGTCCAGGGAGGTTGGCTACAGTCCCATGGATCTTAAATTTCTGAATAATATCTGCGACTGTAATCAGGAATATGAGGCTGCTTGGAGATGGTCTTATAACCTTTACCTTTAACATGCTTGTCTACAATTTTCTTTCTAATCTCCTGAGACAACTCATTCCTTCGCTTCCTCTGGTCCGTGTTGAGTGTGGTATACACCATGTCACCAAACAGCACAGTGACTAACTGTAGCCCTATATAAAGGCCCACTGACTGATTACAAGAATGTAGACACCTGTGATGCTAATTAATGGACACACCTTGATTTAACATGTCCCTTTGGTCACATTATTTTCAGGGGTACCATCATTTTTGTTTCATGAGTTTATTTTTTTAAATATTTCTGTTGAAGCATGTTTGAAAAGCAATGTCTGACTTTCATTTGTTCATTTTCATAGAATTTTTATCCATTATTACTTTTGTCAGATTCAAGTTATTTCTGTGACCATTGTGGGTTTTTCTTTCATTAACCGTCCAATCTTAGGGGTCAAACTCTATCCTCTAAGATGGCAATGCTTGCCCCACAGAAAAGCATTTGTTAAAGACAAATTCCAGAATTCGCAAGTGAAGAGGATGGAATGGCCTCTCAGCATTCTTGATCTCAATACCACCACACACTTTAAAATCAGCTTAAAGTGCTTTTCATGCCAGAGAAACAACACAACACTGGCCAACTTGCGAAAAATGCTGATTGAGCACCTGGATGCCATCCCACAGCAGTGTGTGACCAACCTGCCAAAGGCATGAGCATATGTCTTGTTCCTTCAAACTTCAATCGTCCAATCCAGTAAACGACACCAAGCAGAAGTCAGTTGTAGATTTGAAGTGTTTAACGTTGCCAGACAGGATCTAGCAACATTCTCAACTCTGCTGCTAATTTCACCAATGCATATTCCTAAAAAATGTGTCACCATTTAAAGGGAAATAAACAGGCTTTTTACCAGAATGAGATTTATTGCCAAAAAGCACTGTTAAAATGATGACATAATCAACCAAACACAAATTTCCTTTGTTTTTATGCTAAGTATATATAAATAAGTCAGATAGTTTTGGGGATTCTGTTCTTTGGGGTGTTAAATCTTGAAATTTCTGGACCTATGGATCAGCAGTATATCTGGAAAAGGAATGAAGGGAGTGCTGAAAAGAACACCATGCCTACACTGAAGCTTGGCTGTGGCTCAGTGATCCTATGGGACTGCTTTGCTTCCTCTGAAACTGGAAAGCTGCACGTGTGGAGGAACTCAAGTATCATGCATTGGGTTAGGAAGCTATAGCTTTGGCAGCAACTGGCCTTTAAACAACCGAATGACCCCAGCATATCTCAAAGTCCATGGCTGCTTGTTTCAGCAACAAGTCCGAGAAGACACAAGAGTGGCCACCATAGTCACCTGATTTAAACTCTGCTGAAAATGTCTTGAAATTTAAAAACGTTTTCTCTGTACTTTGATCACCCCACTTCTCTGCAGCGATGGAGGGAAAGAAAAGAGTGATAGAAAAAGTCCGTGTTGAAAGACATCCAACTCAACCTTGCTGAGATTTAAACCGAAGGACACCACCTTTATCTGTTGTTGGTTTTTTGGCAGCATTCACACACAACTGTGCCTAAACACATCCTGTGCAGACACAGATGCTCTGGTTTTAAACCAGTGAAAAACAAAAAGAATATTACTGGTCTTTTCAGTGTGTGTTTGGATTTAAAGCGCATCACAGTTTGGCAATGGTGCAACAACGTTTAGGGAAATGTATTTAGTGTATGAAAAAATACTCCGGAAACTTTAGTGTTGGTGTTTTGGAAATTTTCTAAAGCACATTGTTTTTTCTGAGTGACATGCTACCAGACATACTGTTGGACTTGACTGAGACCGTTCAGTCAAATCCAGGCTCCAAACATACCTCTAACCTAACCTAACCTAACCTAACCTAACCTCTAACCTGAAGTAGCCCTTATTGTGCTTTGTATTTTACTTTAAATACTGCCATAAATGATAAAGTGTACAGCCACCGCTTCAAAAATTTTAATATTGCGAAACAGTTGAATATTTTTGTCACTCATTTCAGTAAGTGAAACTTATAAATAATAAAGATTCATTACACATGGAGTGAAATATTTCAATCATAAGTAGAATATTACATTACAGGATTAGTCAGTCAGTCAGTCAGTCAGTCATTTTCTACCGCTTATTCCATAGTGGGTCGCGGGGAAGCTGGTGCCTATCTCCAGCAGTCTATGGGCGCAACGACTGCTGGAAATAATAATTTAACAGAAATATCAAGCTTCTGAAATGTATGTTCAATTCTATACACTCAGTAGTTGGTTGGGGCTCCTTTTGCAAGAAATTCTGCATCAATGCGTTGTGGCATGGAGGCGATCAGCTTGTGGCTCTGCTGAAGCCCAGGTTGCTTTTAGAGCGGCATTCAGGTCATCTGCATTGTTGGATTTGGGGTCTCTTACCTTTCCCTGCACAATACCCATAGATCCTCTATGGGGTTCAGGTCAGGCCAGTTTTCAGGCCAATTCAGCACAGTAACACCATGGTCACTGAACCAGCTTTTGGTACCTTTGTTAGAGCGGACAAGTACCAAGTCCTGTGGGAAATTGAAATCAGCATCTCCATTAAGCTTGACAGCAGAAGAAGGCATGAAGTGCTCTAACATTTCCAGGTAGATGGCTGTGGTGACTCGGGACTTTAGAAATCTCAGTGGACCAACACCAGTAGATGACATGGCACCCCAAACCATCACCGACTGTAAACATCACACTGGACTTTGTTGATGCTGTGCCTCTAAACTCTTCCTCCAGACTCTGATTTCCAAATTAAATACAAACTTTACTTTGATCTGAAAAAAGGACTCTGGAACACTGAGCACCAGTCCAGTTCTTTTTCTCCTTAGCCCTGATAAGACGCTTCTAACATTATCTGTGGTTCAGGAGTGGCTTGACACAAGAAATTTGTAGCCCATGTGTAGGATTTGTCTCCAGCCTCAGCCTAATCCTTGTGAAGCTCCCCCAGATTCTTTAATGGATTTTGCTTGACAATCCTCTCAAGGCTGCGGTTATCCTTGATGTTTGCGCAACTTTTTATATTAGACATTTTCCTTCCACTCAATTTTCCATTGATATTTCTATATACAGCACTCTTTGAAAAACCAGCTTTTTGGGTAAGCCATTTGTGGCTTACCTTTCCTATGGAGGGAGTAATGACTGTCTGTTGGACAACTGACAAGTCAGCAGTCTTCCAAACAATAGGCCATAACATGATTGTTTTTATTGGTCTTGCATAATATTCTAATTTTCTGAGACACTGAAATTTGGGTTTTCATTATCCGTAAGCCATAATCATCAAAATGACAATGGCTTAAAATATTTCACACCAAGCATAATGAATCTATATAATATGAGTTTCACTTTTAGAAATGAGTGACAAAAATGTTCAACTTTTGCACGATATTCTAATGTTTAGAACTGTACTTTAATACACTGTATTAAAGAAGACCTAAAGATGACAAAGTAAAACCAGAAACTCATTAAATGTCGACAAGATGAAAACAAGGTAATAAATTAGGTAATATGTTGGGTTATTTTCTTTCATGCTTTTGCACTGACATATTTGTAATCACAGAAGTTGTAAATAGACGATTAATGATAAGGGTTAGGGTAGACAGGCAGATGAGAATTACCAGGTGAATGTGAGCAGAGAACAGGTGGTGGAAGAGGAACTTTGTGGATCTTGCAGGTTGATCAGGTAAATATTGCAGAGAAGGAGCCGACCAGGAAGTAGCTTGAGGAGGGACACTTACTGGTCTTCCAACCCTAGGTTTAGGTGAGTAGATCTAAGGCATAGGCAAACAACTTAAAGGACCATAGCAAGAGTTGAGTTAGATTACTGCACCTATGGTGAGACAATCTGCCACTAATAGCAGCAGCAGCTTCCAGGTAAGGAGAGAAGAAGAAAACACCACATATGCACACTGACAACCATTTCACCACGGTGTGTTCCTTTGCAGCCTTGATCATTGATCACCAGACTTTTTTTGTGCTATATGACTTTTTCGGGTACAAAATGGTGCCGTCCACTGCAAGATGTTTTGTGCCGACCATGTATGGGAATTCAGTGTAATCAGATAATAGCGCACAAATGAATCAAATTATACATCAGATATAGGCATTTCTATGATGCCCATAATTCTTGAAAATACTCAGCTAGAGTGAAAAATAAACTCATACACCATGCTTTATGTACATGTGTACTAAATGGTTTCTTTACAGGTATGAAATGGAGGAAAGAAAAGAAAAAATATCTACAAATTGGTGAAGGGAAAAATCAGGACCACCCAGAATCAGGACCAAAAGCAGAATTTTATTTAAAAAATGAGATCAAGATTCTGTCACACAAAAAAATGTTAATAAAGATGTATAAATGTGTGACACAGATGTATAAACGGTGGCACAGCTGGCAGCACTGTTGCCTTGCAGCAAGAATGTCCTGGGTTTAAATTCCAGCCTTTCTGCATGGAGCTTGCATGTTCCTACCGTACTTGCATGGGTTTTCTCCAGGTACTCCAGCTTCCTCCCACAATCAAAAAACATGGCTGTTAGGTCATGAGTGTGTGTGTGTATGCATGGTTGTTTGTCCTGTGTTGCCCTGAGATAGACTGATGACTTGTCCAGGGAATGCCCTGCCTCTTGCCCCATGATTGCTGGAGATAGGCACCAGCTCCCACATGACCCTGTATGGAAGAAGCGGGTATAGAAAATGGATGGTTCCTCCTCTGCTCTTTAAACAAAAATAAAAGCAGAACTGCAACAGGAGAGGGAATCAAATATCACACTGGAAAGATCCCTTCTCTTATCAGCAGAACATTCCTCCACTGCACCTTCAGAATGACACATTGCATATATCAAATATTTCTCCAGATCTAAAAATACTGACTGTCAGTCAAACACGCTGTCATAATTCATTGGCTTTTCCATTTTTCCCATTTACGGTCTGTGCCCAAGGGCTTCTGATTATATGAGTTTTATTCCCTTTAATATTTTATGTTTTAAACAAATAGCCTGTCCCAGTACATTTGTGTAATAGGCCAAATTACTTTTTGTCAATTAAGCAGCACAGTCTCTTCTTTATCTAATTAAGCACAAAGATTTGTGGAGCTCTTTATTTTCTGGGCATCAAGTCAGACAAAAGTTGCTGCCTACATTAAAGTTTTTCCTCAATTGCTTAAATTCTATTTCCAGGCTTATGAGCTAGAAATTCCAAACCACTCTGCCATCTATCAAAAACACAGCTATTTCTCTAAAGTGCCGACACTTTCCCCCCAGTTTTGACAAATGATTCAGATTCGTTGAACTGGTAGTGCAAAAAAACACAAATCCCTTCATTTATCATCGCCTGCACCAGGTCCTCATTTATGTCGGAAGGCAAAGCTTGCTGTTTTAGGAAGATTGTCTGATTGTAAGCAGAGGCTTTGGTTCTAAAAAGAAAACCGGAGATGTTTGGAGTTGGGTGTGCATCTGTGTGTTCATTTGTCAGCATATGCTTTTCATTTGTTCAGTACCAGACCATTATTGCCATGCTGTTATAAGTTCTTTGTACATATTTTTTTTTTTTTCACTTTTTTGCTATTATTCGTCGGCTTTCCTGCCTCCGTTGTGCTTGGAAATTTGCTTTGACCAAGTAGTTATTACACATAAGCTATTTGTCACCTGTTGCCTTCTTTGTTCTGCGTTTGGATCAGTTCTATATTAATGATGAGGACAAAACCAAAATTGAGTACATTTTCATGTTTCATTTCAACCTTCAATGCACACGAAAACTACAACCATTTTTGACTGAAGCAAGTAGACTGTGAGTCAAAATTGAGCCATGAGTCAGTTGATGACCCAGAACAAGTTTGTTGGTTTTCTTTCAAGTAACGCTCCGTGAGTTCAAAAAGAAAGTTTGTTTCCTCCATGTTTGCCTTCATTGTGCATGGAATAGCATGTGCTATTATATCTCATGCATTTCTGCACACGGTCAAACTGCAGGGTTCTTTGGAAAAAAATAGAAAAATGATTTCAGTATTTTAGATAAGTATGACAAATGGTAAAATAGATTATGAAAAATATTTTCCAGGGTTTATTTACTATCCAATTTCTAGTTTTTTATATGTGTATACTATACAGAATGAAGTATAGTCAGTATAATGTCATAATCTGGCGCTTAAAGTTTGAACTAAAAGTATCTTAGTTTATTAGGTAAAGTCTGGTAACCAAATACGCTATCAAAGTATACCAAGGATTTAAACAGTTTTAAAACGGTTAAGATTTTCCATTTCATTGTTCCAAAGTCCTTTTAATGAGATGCAAGAAAACCTTAGCTTACCTGCTTTTGGTGCACTATTGGTTACTATATGTTTTTCTTGTTCACAAGATTGATGATCAGCTGTTTAGGCCATCATGGTGTGCAAACTAAAGGAGTAATACCCATCACTGTTGTTAAGGTTACGCCTAGCATGCCTATGCAGCCCATAGCATCAGGTGTGGTAAGCAGAAAACTGCAGGCTAGTTAATTAGCTCTGGCTAATTAACCAGTTATCATCAGCTGGTTGGACTTCCAGGGTTATTCTATAAAAAATAACTCTGGAACTCTCTGCAATTAGTAAAAACTTCTACTGAATTGTGTTGGATATTTTGTAATAGATTTAAAATATGAAAATGTATCATTAAACAACATGATGTTTTAACAGTCAATAAATGAATGTCATAGACAACAATATTCTAACTGTAATAATCAATATATATTATCTTATTTCTGTGAAATGTATGAAATTGGGTTTTTTTTCTGTTTCAAATAAAATCAATTAGATCGTGTTATATATATCCTATAACGTGAACACCAGGACTCAGGAGTGGTTGTGTCGTTGTTTATAGTAAATATTAATATTTGGAGAAACAATAGGCATTCATTTTACACTATTTGTAAAGTAATTAGAGCTTCCAAGTTCCAAAAGCTAATGTCACAATCGGTTTGATAAGCAGCACCTAGTAGACAAATCGTCCTAACAAGGCTATCACAAGGGGTCAGCAACACCCCAAATTGTACTCTTGTTTGCAGTAGGTTAGCACCAGGTGATCTGTGGAGAAAAAAAAACTCTGGCTAATAAAAATAATACACAATTGTAAGGTTTATACTTTAGTAACTATTTCAATTTTCTGCAACCAGTGCCCACTGGATTACAACATCTATTAAAGTCTCTATGAGCTTGCCACATTTGCCACTGGGATTTTTGCCTATTCCTCAAGGCAAAACTGCTCCAACTCCTTCATGTTGAATGGTTATTGCTTGTGAACAGCGATCATCAAGTTTAATGGCATATTCTCAATTGGATTAAGGTCTGGACTTTGATTAGGCCACTCCAACATATTTAAACGATTCCCCTTAAACCACCCAAGTGCTGCTTTAGCAGTAGGCTTTGGGTCATAGTCTTTTAGAAAAGGTGTGTTTATACTGTGACACTTAGATTTCACACAGGTGGAACTAATTTCACTAATTATGCAGCTTCTGAAGTTAATAGGTTGCACCAGAACCTTTTAGCAAAGGATGTGAATACATATGCACAGGCCAATTTTCTGTTTTTTCTTTTTTAAATAAATATTTCTCATTTCACTTCACCAACTTAGACAATTTTTTGCAGATCCATCACATAAAAGAAGTAAAAAAACACATAAATTACAGTTTGGAATGTAAAAATAGGTAAAAGGCAAGGGGGGTGAATACTTTTACAAGGCACTGTACTTAGTGTAAACTACGGTAGTAGGTATGCTTTACCTTTACTGGCAGAACATGTTAATGTCATTAGGAACAAGAGAGGCAGTTTAAAGCATTGACCTTTGAAATGTACAGCGAACCTGATGTTCATTCCTTTTTTATTACGTCATCAACACTCATCCAGTCTTCATGTTCATCTTGTTTCCAATCACATCATGACCACTACATCTCTGGCTATGTTGCCAAACTCAGCCCTATCAAGCATTTGGAGTTTGGTCCAAATGCTCTGGTAGTTATAAAGAAAACTAATTTTCACTCAGCTGGAAAATATTATCAAGTAATTTGGAGGACTTCTGGGATCTGTGTCTGGTCCTCTGTTGTTTAGTTTGTATGTTAATAAACTTCCCTTTGTGTTTGAGTCTAAAATGTTTTCATTTGTGGATTATTAGAAATATAATTCGAAATATTGACTACAGAACTAATATTAATCAGATCTGAACAGAATTCAATTACGGTCATCCACCCTAATTTGGCTCCCTTCGTTCACGTGGGACTTCGCTTTTCTGCCGTGCTTCAACAAGTCAAAAGGAAATGAAAGGAAAAGGTGTCTCAGCTCATCCTAGTGGAAAGGAGAATCGAATCAATTAACTTTTTTCAAAAATGGCTCGCATTAAAAAATAACCAAAAACCGCCAAAAATTTGCTTTGTTTTAGCTCGGAGGCATGTTAACCATGGACACAAGGAGAAAACTCAGGCAGACACTCAGGCCAACTCTGATACTGGAAAACAATCAGTGTCATCCTAAACACAGGAGGATAGGTTTCAGAAAAAAAAACAAAAAAGCAATTAACATAATAAACTAATCACCGTTTATATAGCCTCTAATTATGTGCACAGATATAACTGGCACTGCCTTTTATTTCTCAAGGGTTTAAGCTTACCTGCAGAGGACACATAAAATTACACTTCAGGGGGTTCTTCTCTGCCCAACAATAGATAAGTTGCCGTTTCCTGCAGCTTCCTTCAATGCGCACTCAGTCCTCAATGTAAAAGATTAAAATGGAAGATTTCTCAGTAGATTTCAAAGCAGCAAACAGGATCATCAGCTTAGGTACCTTTTCACTTCTCAGCAACTTCCACACGTCTGATGTCTTTGCTCTTGTGTATATTTTCGTCAAATGCAGTGTGTGTGTGTGTGTGTGTTTGCATGAGATGGGGTGACCCAGTGTGGGAATTTGTTCAGCCTGTGTGCTGGTGTGTAAAAGATGCCAGATTGCTGTCTTTCAGTTCGCTGATGATGTGTAGCAGCCACGTGAACAGAGAATGTGCCCTCACGCATGCAAACACACCCACTGTAACTCCTGGCTACATAAATACCCCATCTTTGTACATTTTTTTTTTTTTAAAAGCCTATTACACTCTGTCTTTTTTTATGGCCACTGCTCAGTGATATGAATGCAAATGAGAGAGCGACAATCCAAAAGGCAGAGCAGACACTCAAACAGCAGCAAGCTCAGTGAAAGAAAGCTCCCAGCAACAAATGCCAAAAGCCTGGCGGGCATTTGCTTCTTCTTCCTGCAAGTAATTCCTCTGTGTCTGCATTGTTTGCTTGATAAAGTTGCAGCAGCTTAGCCGCTTTGTGGCTTCGTAAAGGATTGAAGCGGCTTGCTAGATGGTCGGTGTTTGTGCAGGATCTTTCCCTGAAAGTGGTAAATTCCTCTTTCTTGCCAGAGGCCAAAACTGGATCGATCAGAAGCAGAAGCATGCTAAAGAGAGGGATTAGGCACAGCCTCAATCCCAAATCAAATTAAGTTGTGGACAAACTTGAAGCCACGACTCAACTTGGAACAAATATTTCGACAAAGAGCCATGCTGCAAAGATGCTAACCAGAAGACTCCTGTAAACAACCTCGAAACTAGTTGCTTCCACAGCTAAGAAGGCTTTTACTGTATCTGTCTTCAAAACTTAGTTACAGACTTTAAAGGGATAGTTTTACATTTTTTAAGGTTATAGGCAGTTAATATCATACCTGTAGTACATCTTGGCGTCTTCATTCAGTTTAAATCTAGACTAGTTGAAACTGAAGGCTGAAGATAGTGAGTTGAAGAGGGTCCAATACCTTAGAGGACGTCTACCATCTTAAAACAACTTGTGCAAACACTGTTTTATGAACCTTTAAACCGTCACTATGCTTGCACTTGATTAGTTAGAGAGAAGATGATGATTATTTACATGTAAAAAATAAAGGTAAGAGGAGTTGCACCACCAAAATCTTCCTGCATGAACAGCACATAATTCTTTAGTTTTTCCTTACATCCTATCCAACCAACCACCACTGTTTCTTGTTAAGTTTTAAAGTTGATCTGTAGGCACTTTTTTATTTACTGGTTGTAATTTCCGTGTTTAAACCTAATCTGGGCTATTTGACCAGGTAAAATGGATCTGCCAACACCTATGGATTCAACTGCGCACTCTTGTTTCCTGCACTGTAAACACCTTATTGTACTCTTACCCGTGCCTTAGTCTTTTTTGGATTTATTAGTGGTGGGCACACCAATTTCCAGGTGCATTGTCACCTGGGTGTTGATCAGTACATCAGTTAGAAAGAAATAAAAAAGATGCTCTCCTCTATGGTTACACACGTGGACAAAATTGTGGTACCCCTCGGTTCATGAAAGAAAAACCCACAATGGTCACAGAAATAACTTGAATCTGACAAAGGTAATAATGGATAAAAATTCTATGAAAATAAACAAATGAAAGTCGGACATTGCTTTTCAAACATGCTTCAACAGAATTATTTAAAAAAATAAACGCATGAAACAGGCCGGGACAAAAATGATGGTACCCTTAACTTAATATTTTGTTGCACAACCTTTCGAGGCAATACTGCAATCAAACGATTCCTATAACTGTCAATGAGACTTCTGCATCTCTCAGCAGGTATTCTGGCACACTCCTCATGAGGAAACTGCTCCAGTTGTCTCAGGTTTGAAGGGTGCCTTTTCCAGACGGCATGTTTTTAGCTCCTTCCAAAGATGCTCAATAGGATTTAGGTCAGGGCTCATAGAAGGCCACTTTAGAATAGTCCAATGTTTTCCTCTCAGCCATTCTTGGGTGTTTTTAGCTGTGTGTTTTGGGTCATTATCCTGTTGCAAGACCCATGACCTGTGACTGAGACCAAACTTTCTGACACTGGGCAGCACATTTCTCTCTAGAATCCCTTGATGTAAGAATTATGATTATTGATTAATTAATATTTATCAAGAATTATAATTTAAAATCATAATTTGAGAAAAATTAATTTCTTAACCAAAAATCCTTATTTTCTAATCAAAATCAGAGATTTCCTGTGGTGTTGAAATTGTGGCTCAAAGCCCTTGATAATTACAATTGTTAAATTCTCAGTAATAATTGATAATTATTACTAGATGTTACTGTTTAATCAACCGTTTCACCGCAGGTGGAAGATCTTCGACCTTATTTTGACTGACAAATCACTCTTGCTCAAAACCACAAACACTCTCTCTTTATCTAAGTGAATATTTATTAAATCAACAGCCCTGATACACCACGCTAGTCCGATTCAATAATCTTCACCTAATCAAACATGCAAAGTTCTACAAAAAAAGGGGTAAAATATCTAACTAAACAAAATAAACAGCATTGAGGGTGTATGAAATCAAACCAGCAGTTATGGCAGTTATGGCAAAATACAAGAGAAATATGATTATTTACATGTAAAAAATAAAGGTAAGAGGAGTTGCACCACCAAAATCTTCCTGCATGAACAGCACATAATTCTTTAGTTTTTCCTTACATCCTATCCAACCAACCACCACTGTTTCTTGTTAAGTTTTAAAGTTGATCTGTAGGCACTTTTTTATTTACTGGTTGTAATTTCCGTGTTTAAACCTAATCTGGGCTATTTGACCAGGTAAAATGGATCTGCCAACACCTATGGATTCAACTGCGCACTCTTGTTTCCTGCACTGTAAACACCTTATTGTACTCTTACCCGTGCCTTAGTCTTTTTTGGATTTATTAGTGGTGGGCACACCAATTTCCAGGTGCATTGTCACCTGGGTGTTGATCAGTACATCAGTTAGAAAGAAATAAAAAAGATGCTCTCCTCTATGGTTACACACGTGGACAAAATTGTGGTACCCCTCGGTTCATGAAAGAAAAACCCACAATGGTCACAGAAATAACTTGAATCTGACAAAGGTAATAATGGATAAAAATTCTATGAAAATAAACAAATGAAAGTCGGACATTGCTTTTCAAACATGCTTCAACAGCATTGAGGGTGTATGAAATCAAACCAGCAGTTATGGCAGTTATGGCAAAATACAAGAGAAATATGGTGCTGAACGAAGCTTTGGGTGCGGCCCCCACCAGGCACCAGGTATCATAAAACCCCCCAAAGTTGGAACTCGGTGAGACATAAGAGATAATAAAACTTTTGGCGGCAACCAGTAAAACACAAAGGTGAAGACAAAGAAAAATGGTTGAGTTTTACCAAGAGGTTATTATAACAGTTCAATTCTACAGTACACCTGCGCTCAGGTTTTCACACCATGAGACACACACACACACACACACACTTCAAAGCTCGGCGGCTTTCAGAAATCAACAGCAATCAAGTTTCAATGAAACGTGGCACGCACATACAATTTAGAACACATTGGACTATAAGTGGCGATTCTAAATCACCCTAAAATCCTACTCTATCCTGCCCAAGCTATTTCTAATAAAAAATAAAAACAAACGGGATTAGTTGGTGCTGTCTCCTCTGAGCAGAGGGAGAGAACGAGGGGAAAAGTTTCCACATGATAACTCAGGAGAGTGGTCAGTTTCGTCCTCTGGCCACCTTGGCGACAAGGAACAATATGACGGACCGTCAACAGTCAAGTGGAACAAAAACAAGGATGGCAATTCCGTCTCCTTTTTTTTTTTTACGTGTTGAATTCACGCCTTCGATCGGTAAAGTGAAATTTCTGGCTTTCCTATTCCAAAAACTTCTTTCATTAATTTTTCTTCTCGTTGGCCAACAGGGGAGAATGAATGAAAGTCCACGTGGGATTTTCTTCTCCAGAATGATGCTCCAGTTGCGTGGTAACCGCGTCTCGGTTTCCAGCGTCAAAAGCCAGGATGAGAGGTAACTCATTTTACTATATAGTCCACTGTGACCTCAGAGCTGCGACGCCCCCGTCCTATCAGCCGCGGTGCCCACTGGGATTTGTAGTAGCGGACTATCCTGGGGTACAAAATGGCAGATGACGCTGGAAGGCATAGTGGTGTCCAGCAACGTACAAATGGTCCAATATTCAGCAAACAAATGGTCCAACATTGATAATCTTGAGATTTCATTATACCCTGCACAGATTCAAGACACCCTGTGCCAGATGCAGCAAAGCAGCCCCAGAACATAACAGAGCCTCCTCCATGTTTTTCCATCTGAAAACATAGAGTTGATGTGCCTTGCCAAAAAGTTAAGTTTTTGTCTCATCTGTCCATAGGACATTCTCCCAGAAGCTTTGTGGCTTGTCAACATTTGGTTTGGCAAATTACAGTCTGGCTTTTTTATGATTTATTTTCAACAATGGTGTTCTCCTTGGTCGTCTCCCAGTAAGTCCACTTTGCCTCGAACAACGTTGGATGGTGCGATCTGACACTGATGTTCCTTGAGCTTAAAGTTCACCTTTAATCTCTTTAGAAGTTTTTCTGGGCTCTTTTGTTCCCGTTCATATTATCCGTCTCTTTGTTTTGTCATCAATTTTCCTCCTGCGGCCACGTCCAGGGAGGTTGGCTACAGTCCCATGGATCTTAAATTTCTGAATAATATGTGCAACTGTAGTCACAGGAACATGAAGCTGCTTGGAGATGGTCTTATAACCTTTACCTTTAACATGCTTGTCTATAATTTTCTTTCTAATCTCCTGAGACAACTCATTCCTTCGCCTCCTCTGGTCCATGTTGAGTGTGGTACCCACCATGTCACCAAACAGCACAGTGACTACCTGTAGCCCTATATATAGGCCCACTGACTGATTACAAGAATGTAGACACCTGTGATGCTAATTAATGGACACACCTTGATTTAAGATGTCCCTTTGGTCACATTATTTTCAGGGGTACCATCATTTTTGTCCAGGCCTGTTTCATGAGTTCATTTTTTTTAATATTTCTGTTGAAGCATGTTTGAAAAGCAATGTTTGACTTTCATTTGTTCATTTTCATAGAATTTTTATTCATTATTACCTTTGTCAGATTCAAGTTATTTCTGTGACCATTGTTAGTTTTTCTTTCATTAACCGAGGGGTACCAACAATTTTGTCTACGTGTGTATTTCTCTTTAGCAGCATACCTTAGCTTAGCTAAACCTCAGAACGCAACATTAGCGGGCTTTGGGCCAGCAAGTACACCCCATATCAAACCCATACGGTTCCCATTATATACTCGTAAACAAACCTTTTTTTACTCGTGTAGATAACCCTTGTGCATCAGTTTATGTATGCTGAATTATGAAGACAAATCTTCATAATGCAGAGTTTAACTGACTTGTATACTGTTTTGTAAAGATTTTATTTAACACCTTATTTCCATTTATAATGGTTCTGATCCCCATCTGGGCCAGTCGACTCTTAAGAAAGATTATGACCCTTGTTTCAATCAAAATAACAATAAACAACTTCTTGTCAGTATATGTTATTTATAGGAGACATAACCACACTCCCTTATACTAGACTAAGTAGATTAAATGAAATTACTTATTTGAGCTGTCAAAGCAGGTTCAAATCATCGCTACAACTTGTACTAATTGATGTACGATCAGAATGAAATGCAGTGGCTTGCCATGGAACATTTTGTGCTGAAAATGTATCAATTTATTCCTTCCATCCATCCATCCATCCATCCACGTCCAATCTGGGGTATCTTAAGGCATGCCGAGAAAAAAAGATATGTATATATACATACATATGTATGTGTCAGGTGCGGTGTAACGGAAGACCCCGGAATGCAGACGGACAGGAAGCATAGGTGGTGAGTAAATGGTTTAATAAATAATGCTCACTTCGGAGGGTGGTGGCAAAAACAGGCATAGAAAGGCTTGGCATGAGCAGCATGAACTGGCTGCACACAGAGTGACATGATCCAAAATACTTCCGCGAAGAATTAACAGGATAAGGGTGTATATAAATGGCAAGGCACAGGTGAAAAACAAAACTGATTAACATAGTGCAGGTGAGCCAAATAAAGCTGATTGCTTAACAGAGACAGAGAGAACAAAACGTGACTGGAGCAAAACAGAAATTCAAGGATACAAACTAATTAGGAAAACATAACGTACAGAACATGAACTAGAACACAAGAAACTTAAGAACAGCCAGGAAAATAATAAACAGAAAGACAAGATCCAAAATGTAAACTGAAAAGAATAACTAGAACCCAAACAAAAACCCAAACACCCTCCAATCATGACAGTATGTATATATAAAGCCTTTTTCATTTAACGATTTTCATTATGTTTATGACTATTTACATTGGACGTAGATTCTCATTAGACGCATCAAAACAGTGAATGAAGACATATGGAATTATGTAGTAAGCAAAAAATTGCAAAAGAACTTCCACTACGACGAGTAGAAGTAAGGAGCCAGTTTGGAGACTGTAAGCAGTAGAAAATGTAGATATTTGGGTTCAAACGTTGGGAGTAACAGTGAAAAGTCATAGAAAAAAAAAAACTTGAGTAAACTACAGATTCCTGAAAAAGCTACTTAAGTATTTCTACTTTGTTACTTTCCATCTGCTGAAAACAATAATTTGGTACAAAAAAGAACAAAACTGAATAGTACAAAATGTTACAAAAGGGACAAAAGGACCAGGACCTCCTTAGTGTAGCATTCTCATTTAATTTTCAACTGGCTGTGGTGGAAAATTTGACACAGAATATAAATTTAACAAACAATTGGATTAAATGTAACACAACTCATAGAAATTAGTAATTTCAGCAGCACTAGTAGCATTCATAGGAGAAAGACTGCATTAGAGAAGAAGTAAATCTGCAGTTTGTTTGACTTATTTGTGCTCTGGGGTGCTCCTGTGAGCTGGCCGGGGCTGACTTATTCTTCACACCGTGTACACTGAGCCACTGCTTCTCACATTTTGACATTGGTCGCCTCAGCCGGAGCTCTCTGTTGGAAATCACCTCTGCCCCGGCACGCTCGAAGCGTCAGCTGCATATATGTTGAGATGTGTTGAAGATATCGCATTTATTGCACAGTGTGTGGAGGTGAGACTGACAGATGTGTGTGTCCTGAGATATGGTCTAGCAAATTTATGAAATGTTCACACTTATCTTCCTGAGAACCCCAGGAATGTTGAAGAGTGAGGATACTTTCTGTGAAGCGTGTTTGCTGAAGATTTGACTCTCTGCTCCCTCTGTGTTTCCACGTCCTGAGTCGTCCTATGTGACATTGCATTATTCTAATTATTCTCATTATCGAGACTCTTTAGAGACTTCCAGCAGGAGGTACAGTGCTTATAGAAAGACCTCAGCTGACCTTGGAGATGGGGCTGGTGGTGGCTGGGGGAGGTGTTGAATCATGGCTCGTTTAAAAACCACAGTGATGGGGATGTGTGGGAGGATAAGGGAGGGAGAAAGGGCTGTTGGTTTTCCCCGGGTGCTGGTTTGCCTTCCACACAGGTAATTAATACGCTTATTAACTCCTCAGCTCATATCACTCTCAAAACCACAAGGCGAGAGTGGTAGGGGTGGAATAGCTTTTGCTCACAAGGTTGAACATGATGGTAGAAGTAGGAAAAAGTTTGGAGGTGAGTGAACTTAACTGGATGGACTGTGTTTCTGGCAGCAGTGGGCATTGAAGCAGTTTCTGTATAATAAAGTGTGGGCAGTTGCCAGAAGGTAACCTATAAATGATCTGCGACCAAGAGGGGGCTGAGAGGAAAGCAGATATTGCCAAACAATTGACATGAGTACACTGGTGGGCTGATTTAAGCAACAGAGGTCAATGCAGCTGAGATTTACAGGTTCATTTGTTGCGCCTCAAGCTTATTGTGGGAGTTCCAGTTGACATTGTAATGTTTTTTTCATAATTCTGTTGTATAGCACTGTGCTAAAGATTTAAAATACCTGATACTTTCCACGGCCAGACTTTCTTTAAATCCTTGAAAATTGTCTTCAGTAATAGTTCTCAGTTCTGTCTTACAGGTTTTTTTTTGGAGTTTGGCTGCTTTTCCATCATTTTCTGTCAGGACCTTGGACCCATACATCCATTTGTCTAGTGTGTTCTTTAGACATAGACATAGAAAAGAAAAGGACAAAAACAAGTGACCTTTTCCAATTAATATATGGAAAGGTGTGCAAGAGAATCATCTGTGAGAGGGTAAGGGGTTACATTTGCATTATTATTCTACGCAGTAATAAAGTATCATCTCATTAAGTATGGCAAGTTTTCTAGTAATATCTTTTTAAGAATAATCTTTGTGCAAAAATACAATTTAACATGTCAGACCATTGTTATGTTTGGTTTTTTTTATAGATTCAACAAAAGAAATGAGAACAAATTGTGTCTTTGGCAACCTACGTAATACTAACAAAGTGCATAAAGCTGGTGTCACGTTGTTTCCTATTTTGCCGTGCATGCTGGCAGATTGAAAAACACATATTACACAGGTCTAAATGTGAAGAAATGATTGGGCTTTTGTGGCGCATCAAGTCCTGTGATGTGTAGGCTGTTTTTGAGGATTAGCATAAAGCTGCCAATAAACTGAGGAAGAAGTGACATAATGGAACTCTCCTGCATTATGCTGCGGGAGTTATATTACAAACATGTTGCCCTAAGTGATTAGCAGTTGAAAGAAGTTTTAAATGTGGACATCATTGCATGCTTGAGTGTTTATTAACTAAAGAGAAGTCATGTAGCATGTGCAATCTAGTACAGAAATAGTCAAAGTAAATGAACTAACAGCATCGCAAGCAGTTCAAGAACGTATAAGAGCTTTCTGTTTTTTTTGCATATTTTTACGTGAACTATATATGTTCTTTCCAATACTTAGTTAGTGCCACTGCACAAATTTTAATGAAAGTGTTGTTCCATAAAAGATGTGGTTACATTATGACATATTCAGCAGTACACAGTCAACTTTATTATCCTGTCATTGCATAATACACAGAACTGTGCAAGACAATTGTAGCAAAAACACCAGCAGTACTTTTTTAAGCTTGGTTGCAGAGGTTGGATGAGCTGTCTGACCTCTATGCTGCAGGGTACACTTCAGGTGGCTGAGCAATAGCATCAAGGATGCAGAGCTGCAGACACATATCAGACCTCATCAGGCCAGCTGTCGGGATGCAGGTGTTGTTTGAGTCGAGAGGGCTCTCCCTCCACTTCGCCCACAGCTCGGGTTTGAGTATGTCTTTAATTCTGGTTCTGGTGGGCAGTGTTTGTGATGTTTGAGTGTGGAGGCTCTTAACAAAGGTCAAGTTGGACAAATCTTACCTGACAGCCAAGAAGGACCTCTTAACCTTGAAATGGGGAGGGGGGGGTGAAACTGCCAACCTGAGCAGAGCTTTGAGGTACATAAGAAGACAAGATGATAAAAAAACTCTATAACTGTAATCATTGGGGGTCTTTTTGTTATTTGCATTGGCTTCACTCAAATGTGAAGTTGAAGAGCAAATGATACATGGTTTTCAAAAAGTCATTTTTGTTCTACATATTTTTATATTCTGCCTTCCAAAGTCAATAGTTAGTTTAACCACTGTCTTACAAATAGTCTTCTGGGACATGTCTCAGCATGCTCTTGAGACTGATTTTTAAGGTACTTTCAACACATGAATGTGCTTTGATCTAAATCCATTTATTGTAGCTTTGGCTGTATGTTAAGACTCATTGCCGTGTTGAAAGGTGAACCTCCACCCAAGTCTCCCAAGTCTTTTGCAGCAGCTAAGAGATCCTCCCTGTCCCCACTGAAGAAATAAATCCTTGCACGATGCTGCTGCCACCACCATGTTTCATCAAGGATGATGTGGTGTGCAGTGTTAGGCCTAACTTATGCCAAGCAATTCGGTCTACTGTCCCTCAAAGCCTAGATTTCATCATCCGTACTAGCACACAAAGGCTCGATAAGGCTCTAAGTGGGCATCCACATAAAGCATAGAATTTTGTGACAAAATTAAAAACAATAATAACACTCATATTTAGAAAGTGTGGCATAAAAAAACAGCAGATAAAAAATGAAGGGTCAGATAAGAAGCAGCAGAACAATAAAAAGACCATTGAGCAAAGTTGCATCTCTGCATTTAAGTGCAACCTAATTGGAGTTAAGAAACTCAACAACACATTACTACACTGATTTCTACCAAAGAAATTGATTTATTCTGTCTTTTTGGTTCTACTCTTCTTCTTGCCAGTGTGATCCCAACAACTCATGTTAATGGAAACAGGGAGATAAGTTAAGGCCTTTAGTTTTCTTAAACCTTCCGCTTCTGGAGATTTGTGCACAGAACCTTAGCTTAGGTGGGCGTTACTATCTATTTAGTTTTTTGATAAATGGATAAACTTAGATCATCATAATTTCAAAATCAAGCACAATTGTTAAATCTGGACTGGATTAATCTACAATAATGTACAGCTAAAAACCATTGAAATGGGAATTTTTTTCTCAACTCAAACCCCAATTGATTAATGAGTTGGAAAAAAACAATTTTTGATGTGGCAAATGAAGACAAGAAAGTAATCTAAATATATATCAATCTAAAAAAAACACTCTTATTTATTAGAAATTCAGACTTTTCTTTTTCAGACAATGGAACAATCAATAAAGTCCAAATATTCAAACATTTTTCAGACTGAATTTCATCCAGACTTTGATAATGGTCTAATTAAATTCTATACTTTTTCCAGACTTTTCAAAATTGCAATGGAGCCTTGTATTTTCTGCAATGATGCACAACTCTGCCTGTTAAGACAGAATCTCAAAAAATATTTGATGTTTGTGGCTGTAATTTGGCAAACTGTTTAGAAAAATTAAGGAGTAATTAAGGAGGTGGGACCAGAATTTTCTGCTGCAGGGTTTATTGGTCACTCAGCTCAATGTACAATTATGAATAATAAAGGGATAGAACAGAAGAAGGAGAAAGTAGATGTATTCATGTCAGATGTGATTGTGATAAGCTTCGCTTTACTGCAGAGTCGCAACATCTTCACATAATTAGTTTGCAGGAATCATTCTAAGTGATACGTGGAGCATTGAGGATACAAATTGTGTCTCTGCGTTTAATGTATGCAATGAGCTATCTGAGCAAAAGGTAAAGAGGCAGGGAGGGATGGGGGGTATTCTGATGGGGAGGTAGCTGAAGTGGCGCTTTCCATTTTCTCCCTCAAGTTTGCTTTCGAGTTCTGTCTGATCGTGCGAAAAGCTAAAGGGTGTCATTTCCACACATCTTGGGCTTTGAAGAACACAGTTTTTGCTTACTGTGCAAATGAACACATGTTCAATGACACAAACATAGGTACACATATGTGTGTTTGTATGAACACACCTTAATGTGCTCACTCCTCTATCAAAGGCGACCCTGAAAACCAGCTCAAAGGCAATATTCTTCTCCTCTCTTTACCCCTCCAATTTACCTTTTAAGAACAGAGGCTTTGAAGAAGCTCTGTGAAGAGAGGTGTATCATTTACAATCATTAAGAAGTAAACGTTGGATGAATTACGACTTTATTCACTTAAATGGGCTTAAAGGTAGACAGCAGGTGAAGAGGAATGAAAAAAAAAACCACCCACTTCGGCTGTCAATTTTTCTTCCCCGGAAGCTTTGAAAGCAAAGAAAAAGCCAGCGGTCTCAATCGGCAGAGAACCTTTGAAGGCCTAAATGCGTTTCGGATTATTAGAAGTCAATAGCAAACGCTAAATCCTGTTTTGGTTTGGGGGATTATTTCGAGTATTTGGGCTATCTGTGCACTGTTCAGCTAAAAGCAACTGTAGGGACCGGAGACAGACAAATAATATGGGCTGTTAGCTGTGTTTGATGTTGCAGAATCACAGAGGCAGCAGAGAGGATGAGGTCTGACTGTGACAAACCACCTGTTGTAGTGGACAGAAGACAAAGGGAAAGCCAGAACTTTGATTGATTGATTTAGAAGAGCGTGAATGGTGAGCGTTGGAAGTAAAAGGAAAGAAATATAAATGGTGCAATGACAGCTCCAAAGATGGTTTCATAATTCAATTTGCATTAAAATTTGTGTTTGCACATGGGGTGCGATGGAATCATTGACAAAGTCAAGTCTGTCCTGCAAAGTGTTTCCCTGTTGCTGTCAGCTTTTACTTTGTCTCGTAAGGTAAGTTTAAGCTATTAATACGACGCTTGGATATGAAGGTGAGTGCTTCAAGATTGACAGCTGTTGTATCTACATTTGACACTCTTATTTTTAAGTAAGACAGGAAGTAATTCTTGAGTTGTCCTGTTTTGTTGACAGAGTGGGCTAAGAAAGACTTAGGCTAGTGTCATTGTTTTTAAGGCCGACTTGACCCACATGCAGAGAACACTCAGACAGAGAAGCATATTTCAAGATGTTTATTTACTCGGTTCAGGAAAGTGGGAGAGCAAGCAGGCTGGTCGTCTGACTGTGAGAGAGAAAAACAGAGGTGAGCTGGGAAAACGGGACGAAATATTCGTTTCTGATCCATGCTCACAGTTCAGGGCGATCGAGTCACCGGTGGGGGGGGAGAGACAGGTGCGAGTCTGGAATGAACCTGCACTGGTTCGACTGGAGCGCTCTGCTGGTCCTAGTAGAGAGGTGGTTAGGCAGGTTGCGCTCAAACAGTCTGGGGACGGATGAGGCAGCCAGGCCCAAAAAACAAAAACTCAGTTCCCACAGAGAAAAACGATCCACAGAAAACCCACTCCAGTGGCTCGGCTAGATGGTCTAAGGCGAAGGAGAGAAAAAATAGGCGGTTAGTCAAGGCTTACAGGAAAATTTCCAAATTTCAGAAAAAAACTGGCCAGGAGAACACTACCACAGTAGGCAAAACACTCAGGCGCTGAAGTGCCGGCGAGCCACACTCATATAGTCCTCCAGCTGATGAGGCAACGATGTGCACCTGTCAAACCTCCGATCAGCAGCTCCAGCGCTTCTTGGAGGTGAGGAAAGTTAGCAGCAGGCAGGCAGAGGGCAGACTGTGACAGCTAGAAGTCAACACTTTACTAAAGCATTATACAACTTTTACCTGGTTTTAAATCATCTGTGTGACAGTATTTTGAGTACTCAATAGAAAAAAGAAATTTTCATTATTGAGATATGAACTATTTCTAACAGCAAGAATGATGCCAGTGGCTAACGATTAGCTGGTACTGACCTGGGCGCTACTTTAGAGTTTTTAATTCCGAGGGCTAATTCGCAGCTTTTTTTACACTCAACAGAGATTTGAGGTTTATTCAACTTAAACTGTATTTGTGAAAACACAAAACATTTTAAACAGTTTGACCACTTTAACATTGGACAAGTATAAAAGCTGCTTTGATATATGAGCTTGTTAAACTTGGACTGGAATATTCTACACTGATTGATGTCAGTGAAACAAAAAAAAAAAACAAGTCATACTTTTTCCAAAAGTCTTGCTTAAATCTTATTATTGTAGACCAATACCTGCTTTTGTTAAACCCCTAAGCTTTAAGACCTATTCATTTGCAATTTCTTCCAGATATGCTTCTAGATGAATTCTAGATATCTCTTGCCTCCTTGCCTTTTATCTGTTTTTTAAGAAATAACAGTCTTTAAACTAGATAATAGATATTACTGCCGGGCTACAACATTAAAGCAGCTCCAATGAACAATTTTTCATTGATTTTTACACTGTATTATATTTAAATAAGATAAGCAAATAACTAATTTTTTTGTCTTTTCATATGTTATTAACAGTGAACATAATGAAACCACCTGCTACACTTATTGATGTCAACAGTAGTAGGACCGTGGAAATCAATCCATGTAACTCCACCAGGCTGCCTCGAGAGTCTCCATGGTAACCAATAGCTTTACTAGTCATTGGGTAGCTGTTCTCACCACTAGATTACTGCTTTAGGTTTTAGCTCAGATACACACCATAGACCCAGAACAAGTGGATGTTAGCTCCCTGCACTACTAGCTCATCAAGCTGCTTAAATGATGTTGCTAATAGATACAGTCAAAAACAAAAACACTGCTGTCTCTTACTTGCAGGTGTACATGCTACATATACCGCTGCAGCTGTTACTAATTCAGAAATGATGCCTTCTGCCTTGTTATACTTCAGAAGCTCCATTTTGAAATGTGTTGTGTGCTCGCTTTACCTCAGAAGTAGGAACTCCAACCTGGATGTGAGGTCACACCCAACTGAACCGCCTTCCTATTTGGAAAACCTATTCGATTTACTTAGTTGTGCTTAGTGAACAAGATAACTACCGTTAGTGATACAACCTAATAACAATAGATTTCTCTGCATTTCTAAGCGAGAGTTTCTTAGAGATGTTGTGCATCAACATGTGTGTGTGACTGGTGAAGTAAAACTCAAATAGAAGTAAAAAAGAACAGTTCATTTCTGCATCAGTCATTGTGTTTCATAAGCGTGGAAGATATATTGGATTTGGAGGTGAGGGTTAGCTAGGAACCTTCAAAGTCAAAAATGGTTTTGCCACTGAAACTGAGAAATTGATTAAGAATACGATGCTTTATTACCAAAGGCTTACATATAAATAACCATTAAATGCAAAAGTAATGGCAGGGTAAAGGTTTTGCAAACAGTGTTGATGTGACATTTTTTACCTTTTTAACAAAGCTGAAATCTGTTATGGTCTTGCGCTAGCTCTGACCAGTCATTACCTTGTCTCGAAGGTCAGGACATTTTACATAACGAGATATAGAGAATCCTCTCATGGAGATAAAATATTACGTGACCATAGCTTCTCCACAGAATCTAACATCAAAACATCTTAACTGAACTTTTAAGCTCTGGGTCCAGCAGTTAAGAATGCATTAAATATCAGAGCTTTAAAAAAGAAGAAGTAATAAAGTAAAGAATATCAAAAGAATCCAGAGAAGGTAAAGAATAAAACTTCATGCAGTTTTAGTCAAATTCCATTTAGTCAATCTGCTTTTTTATTCATAAGTGGAAAAAGTGGCGGAAGAGGAAGAAGTTGGTAGTTATTTCAGACACTAGAATATATGCAGTTTTATTGTAATCCTACTTAATTATAGATAAGGTTTGAGATGTTTTTTATATGCAAGCTTAAGGGATTTATCAAGTGAATATTTACATTGGTTCCATCACACTTTATTTAATATTTTGGCAGAATCTGCACAGATTGCATAGGGATGTAAATGAGTCTACATCTCAGTACAAACAACAGGTGTGACAGGAGCAGACGTGATATGATGTAGAGTATTTTCCATCTCTCACTTTTTCTGTTTCTCATTAACAAAAGATTAACAGTCGTGTGTGTTGCCCTGCGATGGACTGGCGACCTGTCTAGGGTGTACCCCGCCTCCCGCCCATAGACTGCTGGAGATAGGCACCACTTTTCCCGCGACCCACTATGGAAGAAGCGGTATAGAAAATGACTAACTGACAAACAAAGCCTAGATTAATACAAAAAAGCGAAAAACATTAAATTATCAAACAAAAACAAACCACCCTGGTCTTTGAAAAAGAAATCCTCACATCCTTTGATAAACCAGGATTTAAATGTGATTTACTACGTTTTACTTTGGCTCAGTTTCACTGGGCTCAACCAGACCTGGTTAGATTAGCCAGTAGAATCAAGAAAACACTTAAATAGAATGACAACATGAAGTAGACTAAAACATCTAAAGAACTTTAAGAAAAGATGAGAAAGGGTTACAGAGCCATTTCTAAGGCCCTGTGTCTCCAACAAACCACACTGAAAGCCATCCATCCATCTTTTAACAATTTCTTCCATACTGGGTCACAGGGGAGCTGGTGCCTATCTCCAGCAGTCCACAGGCGGGAGGCTGGGTACACCCTGGACAGGTCGCCAGTCCATCGCAGGGCAACACAGAGACACACAGGACAAACAACCAAAGTCACACTTAGACCCCAGGCCGGGAGTTAAACCCAGGACCTTCTTGTTGCAAAGCAGCAGTTCTACGCCACCATGCAGCCCACACTGAAAGCCATTATTTAGAAATGCACAAAACATGAAACAGTGGTAAAGCTTCTCAGGAGTGGTCACTATCCTGAAATTAACCCAAGAGCTAATCGGTGACTCATCACATTTGCCAAAAAACATCTTGATAATCCCCAGGGATTTTGTTAGGATATTCTGTGCACTAGTGAGGCAAAAGTGGAACTTTTTGGAAGGCGTTTATCCCATTATATCTGGTGTAAAACTAATGCAGCATTTCAAAAAAAGGATATCAAACTGACAGTTAAAGATGGTGGTAGTAATGTAATGGTTTGGGGTAGCTTTAATTCTTTATCATCTGTAAAACTTGCTGCAACTGAGGATCACGAAGTTTACTCTGTAGCAGAGCATTTTTGGGAGAGTGTCCCGCAAGTAGCTTATAACCTTAAGCTTAAGCACACTTAGGTTAGGCAGCAGGACAATGATCCTAATAGGTCTACCTCTGAATGTTTCCAAACCTCTATAGTCCCCCCAGCCCTCACCCCCACCCCGACCCAAAAAAAGGGGTTTTGGAGTGCCTTAAATCTGGCTTAATTAAAGGAATTCTCACCAGCAGAGTGACCCAAATTTCCTCTACAGAAATACAAAACTGTATGTGATGGGAGTTGTGGTCACAACAGGTGGCAAATCAAAGTTTTGCCACCAACGCAATTCAAACCTAGTTGGTTTTGAATTGCGTTTACTCTTAAGAAAGGAAATCATTTAAAAAGTGTGAACAAAAAAACAAAACAAAACAGGTGAAATCTGTAAAGAGGCAAGTATCTTTTCACAGCACTGTATGTCAGAAACAAAAGATGGTGTAATCTTTCCTGACATGCTCTCTAGACCCATGGCTTGGTAATAAGATAAAATAATTATTTTCACCTGCTGAGTCAGTTCTAGTATTCTACTACTCTTGCAGAACCTAATACCTAAGAGCCTACACTAATTTGAAGTCTTCTTACAGGCAATCAATATAATGATGACCAAAAAGGACATGAACTGAAAAGATCTACAGGGTGTTGAGGCAGGCGTTGAAAGAGTGGGAGAGGTGTGGGAGAGGGGAGGTGGTCAAGACCTAAGCAGGTGTGACAGTTCTGAAAGCTTTCGAGTGGAATAAAAGGTTTTCCTGGTCTTGTAGCGATGCTAAACCGAGCATGACCCTCATGCAGACCTCCAGTCATCCTCTCCTGCTCGTTTTCACTTGCCTTCTTGCCTAAGCCTCTAGAGAAAAGGAAAAGCATTTGCTGACACAGTGTAGAGAAGATTTAAGCTTACAAATGTCTGTTCTTCTATTTGTCCCACCACTGGTTTCACCTTATCTAAGCTACTGTTGACTGAGGGGATGCACTGCAGGAGAAAAAAGCCTTCTCTTTAAAGTTGACTATCATGAAAATTGCCATAGTTTCCTTTTCAGTTACATTCAGCCAATATATTTTCAAATAACTGCCTGCTAACCGATTGACTGCCAGGGTTACCAAAGGTAACACAAATTGCAAGCACTGCTGTGAAACTGTGTGGCAACATACCTTCATTTATCTATTTTATTTATATTAACATTACCACCTTTGAAATCTCAATATCTAAACAGTTACTACTACAGTTACTTTGATCTTCTGACTTTTTCTCTAGCGCCACCTTGAGGCTGTCATTTGTTGTTTGTATTTGAAAAAAAACATTTTAAAAAATATCGGTTGATTTCTTGTGATATCTGGATCAGATGTTTGAGGCTGTCAGCAAATGATATTATTTTCATCGCAGTAAGCTGTAAAAACCCAAGATGTGCATTGGACCAGCTAGCTGCAGACTGAATCTGATCTGTCCCATGTTTTTTTTCCCACTGAGTGAGATTATTGTTTCACTTCTTCAAACTCTTAAAAGATTTTTCTTTTAAAGAAAACATCTAAATCATTGGATTTAGATGATTTAGAAAATATCTAAATCATTGGATTTAGATGTACAGACGCTACATAAATCGTTGGTTTAAAGATTTGTGTAGCGCTGGATTTCCCTTGGAGGTTGCAGCAGGAAGCAAGCTGCCGAACAGTGAGGTTTCCATTTGCTTTGATGCTAACTGCTACTGGCAATACAAGTCGACATAAATATATTTCTCTCCATTTAATATATATAAAACACTAAATAAACCTTTTCATAAATAGAGGTTGTACAGTATTACGTTCAACACTGAAATAGTTAAATATAAACTGTCAGAAATGCTAATAAATGGCTTTCCAAGAAACTTTAACTGCACTCTTAATAGCAATATTGGACACTAAATTCAGAGCAAATCCGACTTTCTTAGTCAGAATTCCAACTTCGGGGGAGCTTTCCTGTTTTATTTCTGACTGGTAACTCAGATGGTCCAACTTCTGAGTTCCTGGCCTGTCAAACTTACCAAACCTTAAACCAGCACAACCTCTGTGTGTTAGAGTTCTGTCAGGCTGAGTGACTCGGTGTTCAGCCTAACCAAAGCTGGACTTGAGAATCTTTACAGAGAGTGTTAAGATACAAGACTGCCAGTGTGCATTTTGGCAACAGCCCCTTTTGTGCCAAGAAAACTATGCCAGTTTATAAAGTATTTTCAGTATCCATGCAGATTTCATTGTCAAACCAAGCTCTGCAAACATGGAAGATGATGAGTGGCTTGTTGTGGAGCAGTGGCTCAGTGTCCTACTACTGAAGGGCAGGTCTTACTGGCATGGAATGCGGTGTGCTGGGACTCAATGGGTGGGCCACAGAATCACTAGCTGCATGCCTGAGAGCTGACCTGCAGGAAACAAGTCCATCACTGCTTTTTCCTGCAAATGTTGGACGTATTGCGGAAATGGTAGTTAACATTCTTCCGTCAACATGACAAAGTGGTGGTTCTGTTGCCAGACGTTCTGATGTTGTGGCGCATATGAACAAAAAAACTGAGGCATCAATGAAATTGGTGGAAACTACCACGAACCAGGACAGCGGCTGATCACTGCCTCTGTGGAGACTGAAAAAAAGACTGGTGGATGGACATTATTGTTGATCAAAAAAGTCCCCTGACTACTGATTATTCCCCCTGAGGCAGCAAATGTTACATCAAGAAATGTACCTCTGTCCAAAGCACTATTTGATGTACCACTATCTTAAGCAGGACTCTACTTAATCCTCTAGATATTCCATATTTTTGGTACCACAGTTGTTAGCAGTGTTTCTTCTCTCTTGATCTTAGGATTGAATCCAGGGCCTTTTTGCATGGCGTGTAGATGTTCTCCTAGTGCATAAGTACTTGCTCCATCTCTGGGTACTCTAGCTTAATCTCACCATCCCAAAAATGCATATTAGGTTAATTGGTCTCTGAACTTCTCTTAGTGTGTGTGCATGGCTGTTTTTTCTGTATGGCTCTATGAATGACTGATGACCTCTCCAGTGTCAACTATGCCTCTTGCCCACTGGCCACTGGAGAACCCCCCGCACTGCAACTCTGCAAGGATAGAGCAGGTATAGAAAATGGATGAATGGCTATTTTTGACATATATTAAATGACAGTACTATTTGACATGTTACATTTTTCAGTTTGTGTCACAAATGCTATATGGAGCAGCTAGAATTGTATTAGTTTTACTTCAGAGGGAGTTTCATGCTCCCTTGATGCTGTAAATGCTGCTGTAATGAGGGTGAACTCTATAGGCACATTGACTTCTTGCCTTTTTGTTGGAATCTAGGGTGCATGAATAATGGTAATAAAGATCTGGTGCAGTGGTGGCTGCCTTCAAATGGAACCCCAGTGTTTAGCTCCCTCCATCTGCCCTTGTTTACCCCAGACTGTGAACCTGTATGTTAGGGGACAGCAAAGATCCACAAAGGCAGAAGGCAAAAGTGCAAGCTATCGGGTTGGAACCTTTGCACCTGCCAAGAGACGTAAGTCTTCCTTTTATGAGCTAATTGAAATTCAGCTCACAGGCAATCCGTTCTGTCAATGACAAGAGGAGCTAGAACAACCTTGCAAACCCCCAAGCCCCCCCAACACTAATAACACTGTAATGGTCAGAGATAGATCAAGCTGAGCACTGATGGTTAGAGTAGGTCTTTGGTCTCACATAAGTGTTTATTGCAGACAATTTTTGCCTTCATTTGTTTTGAGCAGATGCACGCCCGGCTACACCTGTGGTCGATTGTAATAGTTTTCACTCCGGCAGCAGACTGACAAACGACCTGCAGTTTTCTGCTGTTTGCTCAAGGAGCAACCACCTGCACTTAATGCATACCGCTGCTTATGCCAAAGGCTCAACGTGGGGAAAAAGGTCTTCTCTTGCTTTGTATGCACAGGCCAGCTCTAACCTCTGACCCAGTGTGCTTCACTGAGCAGGAAGGCAAGTTCATTACAGGTGCCTGAGTGGAAGAAATCAATCATTAAAATGTGTTTCCCAGTTATTCTTCTCACAAAGCTTTTTACTCACAGGTAAGCATTTTTTAATCAATACAGTATGGGGAGAGGAAATTGTATGATTAGGTTAAAAAACGACTGCCTCTGCTCATGGAGGAACCTTCAGTTGAATCCATTATTTGTTTGATGTTATGCTCACTGAAGACCACTAAGGGGCAGTAGAGAGCCTCAATCAGAAGTTCAACACATGCCATAAAACCTGTTATCTGGGGTTAAATTCATCATCATCTGACATTCTGCTGCTCACACCTTCTTAATAGTATGAGAAAAGGTAACATATAACAAAACATGCGGTTCAGGGAATATAAAAATCAACTTCAACTAATCACACTTGGAAAAATAATTTTCTAGTTTCTACTACTTTGTTTTTGCTGTATTAACAATTGATAAATACAGTATAATAAAAACTACTTCTTTATAATACATGTATTGGTTAACTGTGTTTTATTATGTTATTGTTATATAGGTTAGGATATTCAAAGTGGCACAGTATGAAAAACGAAAATGTACATAAGTAAATATTAAAAGCTTATATTCTCCTGTTTAAAGTATATATTCATAAAAATACATAAAAGACTTAAAACTATGCGGATATAAGAGTGTGTGTCCAGTAGTGACGTAACCAAGATGCAAGATTTATTATTTGTTTACTATATGCTTGTGTAATTTATTTTTTTATTTTAATTTCTGGTCCTAGACCCACCTCCCATCACCCACCTCCATATGCAGTAAATGACAACAGCATAGTTAGTACATTAAAAAACAGTTTTAGGCCGAAACAAATTGAATCATCTGCAAGAGCTTCTAAAAAATCTGAAGTGATACAAGGATGACGAATATAGGTCAAAGGTTCAAAGAGAAACACCATTTTAAAGTTATGGAAACAAATGTTTTTGGGGGCTAGAAGAGCATGAGAAAACAAATGGACTGATTTTTTTTTTGGTAGATTCTTAGAAAAAGTGTATTAGGTTGCTTGGAACAATCCAAAGAAAGATCAGACAATTTTATTGTACCTAATTTAGAAACTTCCACCAAAGCAACATTCCTAAATAAAATGATGTTTTTTGGTTTTGGTGTGGAATTTGTTTCATTTAACAATTTTAAGTCTGAGCAATCACATGTGGAGTTACTCAAGGGTCCAAACTCGGCCCACTTATATTTAAAATATAGTTGCTTCCCTTAGCTCTAATACATACAAATACCAACACCGTCTTTTTATCTCTGTCAGCAAATGCGTTTGTCATTTACAGTCACTACGTATGCCATTAATATCAACCCTTTCTTGAGCTCATTTCTGTTATTTTTCTGTTAAGCATTTTGAATGACCTAGTGTATAAATTGTGTGGTCTCTCTATCAAACGAACAGAGCTTTTGTGGATTTTACCACCTTAACAGCACTCTGGACAGTTTTCATATTTGACTTTCTTTTGAACGCGCAGTAGGCGGTTTCAGACCAGAGAGCCACATCCCTCTGAGCTCACTTCCGTCTGTTGGAGTCGTATACTCTTCACTGCTTTTGTTCTCCCATTTCTAACCAGTCCGCGCTTGCGAGAGGAGGTTGGCCAGACGGTTTAGCGAACCAATACGAGGCAAAGCGCGGAGCCGTCTGACGGTAAGCCACATGCGAAGCCCCGTCTGCTCCTGGGATACTCGGCACTCCGTAGTAACATAAACGGACTACTTTTGTGTCTTCGTATTGGAGTTTTCCACGCTTTTTCATCCTCTTCTGCCATCCACACCGACTGCCATCCGCGAACTCAACAAGATGGAGAACGACGATAAATATCTCCCCGAACTGCTGGCGGAGAAGGACAGCCTGGACTCGTCGTTTACGCACGCTATGAAACTTTTAAACGCAGGTAGAGAACTACTAAATTGTGTTTTGTCGTATTCTGTGTGCTTTGACCAGCAGCGCAAGGAAGCAGAGGTGCACACAGTTGCATTCTTGTAGCGCGGTGTGCTGTTGGACAAGACCTAAAATGCCCAAATAACTGCAGCATCACCACAGAGAGCTCCTGTAGCTCTGTAATGAAGAAAATGGCGGTTAATGAGCTGTGACTGAAACAGAAAATAGCCCAAACCGTGGAAAGCATCGCACACTATCAGGGTAGTCAGCTGAGTGGTTTCCCGTTTCCCTTCGCGCCGCTGCGACCTGTAGTTACCGATGTCGGTCACACATTGGAGGCTCGAGCTGAGTTTAAACTTGGAAACTTTAATGGCTCATCGTCGTTGTGTTTCTGTTGGTTTCGCTAAGTGTCTGACGGCTTTGTTGTACAGCAATGTACAGTTGTAGGTCAGTGTCCGAGACACCGCTAACCTCAACCTCTGAAAGCCGAGAAGCGGCCCCTATTAACGGTGTGAGCGAGCTCGAGGTCCCGGTGTGAGCCGCTGCCATGGCGGATCTGGGACTGCTGCTCTCGTCCCTGCGCTAAGGAAATACCTTCTCAGCCTATGGGAGTCCTTCACTCTGGTCTCTGTAACTACATCTTGTCATGGTATTTAAAAAGGTATTTTTAATGTTATAGAAATATTTTTTCAAGTGTCGAAAATTAGCTTATGATACCCTAACATAGTATACTATTGTGCAGTATACTGAAGTTTTACGAGGCCATTGCAGTGACGCTGTTGAAAATAAAACGATTTTAATAGAGATGCACTGGTCAAGTTTTACTGGCTAATGCTACTTCACTATTTAAAGATAAAAATGGAACCTTAACTGTTTTAAAATGTGCAGGTTTCTCGCCAGAAGTAATAGTTTTTAATGGAAAACAAAGGGAAGGCGTCCATAAATCCATATCTTTAAGGGGTATCGGCCACCAGTTCCCCATTTTGTTTTATATATTTTTTTGTTTTGTCTTTTATTGGGTACCAAATTGATCTGTGGCAGATGGGATGCATCATAGTGTACTGCCAGGTGGGCATTTCATATTTTCTGTAATTTACTTGTATTTAACTTTAACTAAATGATTATGATTCCAATAAATGTCAGCAGTGGGCTGTTTCCATTTGATTAGGTGTTGTGATTTCAGGTCAAGTTTCAAGCCAACTATCCTGAAAGGGGAACAGAAAATAAAACTAATGGAAATGGATTGTACGTCTTGCATAAAAATAATATATATGATATGTGAGCATTCTGATTATTTATCTTTCACAATTTGTGAAAATACTTATTACAAAGTAAAATGAATTAATATGGAATGATGTCACTAAATAGGCACAAAGGGGTTTGTTTGTGGAAATGAAGTTGAGGAAAGAAGGGATGAGTTGACCTGCAGTCCTAACCTTTAGCTGATTCTTACTAACTGCAAATTAGACAAACAAAAAACATGTTTATAGATGGCAATAGAAGTGGTAGATAGAACAGCTCAGAGGAAGAACAATATGTGAAAAAGTGTTGAATTCATCAGAAAATAAAGGAATAATAGCATTATCCTTTATGTATCCAAGCATATGTCCCTAAGCAAAAGATTTTCAATCAGAAAAAGTTTATCGAAGTACAACTGATGAATGTTTAGGGTGAAAGATGGTCCTGATGTGCATATATCTGAAAGGAACAAACCCTCCACCCCAACTGAGTGGTGATCTCTTTGGGAAGAGGCAGATTTCTTTTATTATTTGACCTACTGATCCCTGTACAGACAGATAATGGAAAAACTTGAAGGAAAAAAAGATTTCTTACGATTAACACATCAATGAAGGGAAAATTGGCAGATTTCTCCTCTAGATATCACTGGCCAATTAATTGGTGCATCACAAACATTTTACTTTTGAGGACATTTGACATAAATTTTGTTTGCTATACATTAGTTTGTTTTCCACTCAAGCGTCTCACATTTCCAGATAGTTCAGGTGGGGCAAATCCAGGCTTTTCTTGTCTGTGCTGTAAGGTCCGGCACAAAAACGTGTCACTGTGATCCACAAGTTTTCCTGCAGTCGTTCCCTGTTGCATTCATTGGTTTCGCCGCTGCTGGACTGCGGTGCAGCTGACATGTTTGCAGATGCAGTGTGCAGGAGTTGTCATGGCCAGGTGTGAGCTGATGCGCTGCAGGAAAATGTAGGCGGTTAGATTGCCGTAGCAGCTTCTTTTTCAAGATTTACCTGATTTCATTTCAAATCAGGATGGGGTGTCTGTAACCTGTTTTAGCCTGGTGTTTATTATTCCACATTAGCAGACCAAAACCCAAATAGTATTCACAGCAGAGAAGCAACATTTCTCTACGTTAAGGAATCGGTAAAAATTTTAATGGACCCACAGCTGAAATTATGAATTACCTATAAGGTAACAGAGTAAAAAAAATTGAAATTACATCAATGTGTGCAATATCTTAACCACCATGGACTGGATGCAGTATTTTTTATTTTGATTGTAATAATTAGGACGTCTTGCATCACTTGATGTCTGCAACTGATGCAGATCTTAGTGGCCAAGATCCTAAAGCTCCACATAAATCGATATTGTCAGTGCAATATTCAACGATAAAATCTCAATGGCGTGTTTATGTAACACCATGCAGTCCTTTTCAACGAAATGTTTCTCTTTTAATAAATATCACGAAATCGCAGAAAATGAATGCAGAATGAATTTTGGGATTTGTGCATCAAAATAAAGCGGAATATGACAAAAATCACGCAATTTTTTTAATATATTAATATACTATTTTGAATACTGTCTTGCAGATAGTCCTTTAGAGCATACTAGTATTGTGGTGATATATTTGTGGTTTGGTGGCATATTTCTATGTGCATAATTCCCTCTTATAAAGTACAGCTTGGCTGCATAAATGGTTTGCCTCTCCTCTCTAGAAATCGATAGAGTGCAGAAAGGAGAGACTAAGAAGGAGACAGAGACCTACCTGGACCTTTTCACAACAAAGAACATCAAACTCAAGGAACGAGTGCTCATACCTGTCAAACAATACCCAAAGGTGAGTCCATTTGGGGGTTTTTTTCCCACCTTGAAGTAATTCCTAAAACGGCTAACCCGTTTAGCTTCATGTTTTTCTGCAGCTGTGTTCCCGTTACACGAAGCCGAGGGTTAATCAGTCACCTCAGATTTTTGTACTGAACTTTGCTATCTAAGGTCCACTCTATAAAAACGGCTGATTCTGGTGTATTTTAATGTCGCCAAATGAACCAAAGGGTTAATTTTTACTTTGATTCAGATGGTCTATCCCCCTCCGTTCAAATCTCTTCTGTTTTCTTCAGAGTTGAGCCTTGCATGGATTCAACATGTGAATTCTGCTCAGGGGTTATTTTCTTTAAACTGTTGCTTTGATTTTTATTTTTTTTAATCAATGCAACAGTTTGCAATCTGGTTTTTAGAATGAATCAGGTGGACAAAGTAAGTTCAGAGGAAGAACAGACATGTAGAGATGTCTGCTGTTCATTCAGGCTGAGCAAGAGCTGTTCTTTTAGCTGATAACAGGAAGGCTGAGCGTATTACAATAATACCGCTCTGTTTTATTCTTTCCAGCTTCACGTATTTGTCAGGCAGATGATGGCAGCCTTTTGGAACATCTTCCAGGCAATGCACACAGGCTGCTCTTTCAGTACAACTAGCCATCCTAACCACACTATAATCGCTAAGATGCTACGGATGGTTTAAAATGACTGTAATCATTTTATTATTGATCTATCATCATTTCCATTGTAGGCAGGATCATGAAGTATGAGCGTGTTCTGTGTGGGAGTGACAGCCATTAGATTTTTCAGACATGGTTTCATTTGCAACATAATATACCAGCGTTGAGGATGACGGCGCTAATTCATGTTTCAGTTTGCCAAAAACGCTTCAGAAACCAAAGCAAGGGCTTTTGCTTTTGTTTCTCAAAGCATGGTTGCAATGACAGCTAATTGTAATACATAGTCATGATTTAGTTCAGAGATTGAGGAGACAAAGATTGCAGCTTTTGATCACAAGCAGGGTCTGGCTCAGCGCATGGGTGATTGCAGGGGATAGCAGCTGACAGCGTTGCAGCCCTCAGGGGCTTGTATTGACTGTGTCTGGTAAATGTTAAGGCCCTTCAGTGTGTTACCAGAGAACCCCTGACAGTGATTGCTCCCTCAATCTCTTGGTATTTAACTGGGCCCTGCTTTGATTGTCAGGCTAATTTTGCTCTGCTTTGTTGTTCTGTTAGTTTAATTTCGTGGGGAAGATTCTGGGACCTCAGGGCAACACAATCAAACGTCTTCAGGAGGAGACCGGAGCCAAGATCTCCGTGCTGGGCAAAGGATCCATGAGAGACAAAGGCAAGGTACGGCACATGCACGCATAGTGAGTAAAGGACTTGTGAGCACAGCAGGACTAACACATCTGGAGTTGATATAAGGCCAAGGAATTTTGAGTGCTGCACATCTGCCTAAGAAAATCCTTCTAAGCCTGTTACCTTACACGTTGGTATGATGATTGGGCTACATAAAAGCAGCAATATCACATCTTAGTTGATGGCCCCTGAGGTGGATAAAATGTGATAAAGGCTTGGATAATTCATGTAATATGTGAGTAAAGGTATGCCTGCTCCGGCTTGTTGACACTTATCTGATGTTACTCTTGTCTCAGGAGGAGGAACTGAGGAAAGGCGGCGAGCCCAAGTTCGCCCACCTTTCCATGGAGCTGCATGTGTTTATTGAAGTGTTCGCCCCGGTGCCGGACGCTTACCTGCGCATGGCACACGCCATGGAGGAGGTCAAAAAGTTCCTGTTCCCTGTAAGTTTACTGTTGTTGTACACTGCGATCCTTCCACGTCATAACAGAGCTGAAAGACTGGCTTTCTATTCTCAATCATCAAACTAAAGTTTTTACTTGTGTGCTTTATGAGATTTTTTTCTTTTTCTTGCCTTTTTATATTTAAACCTCCTCAGAAATTAAAATCTGCAACCAGTAATTATTGCAGATAATCATTCGCTAGTTGAGTTTCTTAGGGCAAAACACTAGCTTCACCTAAAATGATCTAATCTTGTCTGTTTCAAACATAAAAGCAGTAATTATTCCTACCTGAGTTCATAATAATATATTGATCCCTAGATCTAACAGTCTTATCTATTACTTTTGTTACTTTGATCAAGACTAAAGCAAAAACGTAGAATAAACACCGTCTAAATGTAGCGAGTCAGCAGTTGGGTGATTAACAGAGATGCTGGTCGTATCTTGCCAGTGATTGGTGGCGCTCCTTTAGCTCCATACCATGACTGTCCTGTTTATACGCCCATTGTTTGTCCTTGTAAGAGAAGGAAAAGTGTATTAGCGTTCTTTCAGCCAGCTGACGGTGCACAGAAACATGTTTGTGAAGGTTTAGCACTATTGCACTTTATGCTCCAGTCAGTGGGAGAAAACCACTCCTGCTAATTGTGTGGTTTCCTGGTTAAAAGGACTAAACCGTAGAAACGAAAAACGCTGGTGATTTTAAAACTGTAACTTCTAGGTAAAGCTTGTAAAATAACTGCAATATATAGAATGATGATTGTAAAAAATATATATAAATAACTGTATTTAAAAAAAAAAGAAGCAAGAAATCAACATGAGGGGCCAGATGGAGGTGAAAGTATGACTTATCTGACCAAAGGAAATGCAAGATAAATGGTTTTAAACGTTTCTGATTTTAAGAACCACAAACAGTTTCCATCATACAGTTTAAAGGCATTATATTAAAACAGGCAGTTGTTACAATATATTCATTTGTGATTAACCTACATTTTCCTCATCCTGTTCTTTCTTTTCCGTCATCAGTGTGTCTTCCGCTCTTAATGAGCTTCAGCATCTTGGCCTCAAAGTTCTATAGACGTTACGGGCATCGAGCCCAGTTAGTTCATCCAGCTGCCTGCGTTCGTTATTGGCTTGCAGAGCTTAATTGTGTCACACTTGATAAATAACGGCCCACTGGAAAATGCATCAAAGCAATCCTTTGTGATGATGATTTTGTACACATTGGTATTGCAATTCAATATGTTGTGCAGCTCTGACATCGTTTCCATGGTTTCAAGTATTTTTAATGAAGGACCAGAGAAAATTGGAGTGACTGGAGGTTTTTCTGGCTTTATGGAGCACGGAGGGCTGCCCCTCCCCCACCTACAGCCAGTTCAGCTGGCTGGAAGAAGGATGCCGTTCTCTACTTGCTCACAAATTCAGCTGTTGTGAAATATTTTCAGTTGCTAAAAACGCAGAAATTCAGTAAATGCAATAAATGACAAATTGACGACAATTTGTTTTAGCAGTAGGAATAATTGCTGCTTCTCTGTTACAAATAAAAGCAATTGGATGAGATGTATTTTGTTTTTGTACCATGAAATGGGGGGGGGGGGTATTTAGTTTTTCTTATTTTTGCTGCACTAGCTGCCCTTATTTTTGTTATTTTTCAAAACTAGGCAGACAGGAAGTGAGGTGGTGAGAAGACATGTAGTCTCTTGGGGTCAGGACTGGAACTTGGGGCGGGACTGAGATCTCCGCATTTGGGTCACATACTTTACCCCTACGGCAAGCACCATATCTTATAATACATTAGTAATAAGCAAACCATTTTCAGTTCTGAATTGATCCCAGATACAAAATTCTCCACCTGTACAGGTGCTTAAAATCCTTGAAAATGCTTAACAGGGTTTTTCAAGCTTTTGAAAGTGCTTCATATTCTAACTGCACAGTTCTGCAACAAAGAGCACTGTTTGATTAAAAAAAAACCTCAATCTGATATTTTTATGTTAAAGGCACAACATAGAGAGCGACCATTTTGCCTTTAATGAAGTGTCAGAAAGCCTGGCTGCCACTCGGAGAGAAAACGGCATGCCAGGCGGTAACCGTTTTTAATGACCGCTGGCTCGAAAACGTTGGATGCAAAACATAGTTGAAACGAGGATCAAATCTTCAAGTAGCTTCCTGCAACATATGCAAGAAGCACCTGCAGCTTTTCCCGACGGTAGAGTCTGCGCTATCGAGCGGTAAACCATAGTAGTGGGAAGGACTCTTAAATTTAAGCTAGCTTACAACTTTGCAGGTAACTTGCAAATTGATTGTTTTAAGGATGGATCGAGTTAGGGCTTTACGTCATCTACTGTGCTTTAAAATGTGCAACAACAAAACATTTTTATTGAAAACACCACTAAAGGTGGTTAACTAATGGTTTATTTACACAGAAAGTAGCTGTGGCTTGGCAGTGTTTCATCATGTGTGCTGTGCCTTCGATGTCTTTTGTTTTCCTTCTACCTTTATGTCCATTTCATATTGATACTAGAGGATAATGAATTCAAACTGTCTTCGTTAGTTTTATTGTCTTCTCCAAAGTGTAGTGTTGGAAAAGTTTGAAAATGTACTTTGAAAATGCTAGAAAAGTGCTGAACTTTACTGTGGGAAAAGTGTACGAAACCCTGTTTAATTGCGTGCAAATCTTAGTTGTTAGTTTCTAAAACTTGAAATTGGGAAGAAAGAGATTTTTTTTTGTTCACGCAAAAAATAAGATTTCGCCACTGCATTTCTAATTGCTAGAATCTGAAAGCTGTTTGCATGTAAACCTGAATCCTAAAGGAGGTTAGGACCTAGCCAGGGTGATAGAACGAGCTCTAGGACAGGAGCCCAGCAAGGGAGGCTTTGAAATGGACTGGGTATTTACCTTCAGCAAACACAATCCATGGCAGAGTCCAGACACGTAAAAGGGAGGATTTGGGAATATGTCGACACGCTTGGCCTTCATGCGTTTTGCCTGCATGTCTGTCCATCCCTGCAACTTCAACATAGTCTGAGCCTGGAGATGTGCAGCTCCTGTACATATAGACCTATTCACCCTGCACAGCTGACACCAGCTTTATTGGTTTATAGCTGCTATAGTGGAGCCAGAAACTGTCTGCTAAGGATTAGAACTGTCTAACAGGGGCGAGTCAGGGCAACAGGCCCTGCGGTTGTACAAGGCAGGGTGCTATAGAAGACTCGTTCTGATAAGGGCTGCGATGAATAAGGGAGTGAACTAGTTGCAGTGTTAGTATTGCTGTCTTGTAAAGAGCTGTCCCCTACAGCACCTGTCGCAACAATTAAAGCTTGTAATCTGTCGGGCTGTCATTTGGAACAAAGCTGGAGAAACGTTCCAGGAAAATATGGGGATGATGATGGCGATTTTTTTTTCTTCTTCTCTATATTTCCAGTATTTGTGCTCAGGTATTTAGAGGATTTGACAGTTTGTTCTCCCTCATCCTTTCCGTGTCTGTGCAGCCTTATGTTCACCGCTGCTGTGTTCCTGTCCTCAATAAAAACATGCCTGTTTTTAACAGCCATGCGTCTCTTCTCCTAAGAGGAAAGAATGTTTCTCTGCATTTTACCGCAGCTGAATCAGAAGCTGTCATCTACGCTGCTTATTCTTTCACCCTATTCCCCGTCATTGGTTCCCTGTCGCCATCCCAGGATGGGATTGATCAACGAACCTGAATTGATTGGGTCACAGTGCAGCTTTTTTGAGCTTTCGAGAAAAATGGCAGATTGTGTCGCTGGATTTGTGCTGCTCAGACATGCCGCTTCACTAATCCAGCCAAACTTATTGATTCACAGATAAAAAAAGGTAATCGCTGATGCAGTCACACTAGACTTGTCAAGGCTGTGCAGAGAGATGAGATTTACAGGCTTACATTTTCGGCATGATGGAAGGAAGGCATGGAGTGTGGATGGAAGCTTTCCAGCCTCCCCCCGCCCCTCCCCCTGCGTCTTCTCCTTAACAGCCTGAGTCACTGGCACGGTCACCCCCCCCCCTTGCTCTGAGCTTTGAGCTTTCATATACGATGTGTAGAGCGGACACCCCCCCCCCTTTTTCTTCTCCTGATTTTTGCAGTCACTTTCCAGTGTGTGCTGCTGTTGTCTAACCATTTCTTTCTGTATTTTTCTGCTGCACACGCGTTTTTGCAGGATATGATGGATGATATCTGCCAGGAGCAGTTCATGGAGATGAGCTACCTGAACGGAGGCCAGGAGCATGGAGGCAGAGGCCGAGGGGGCATGCCTGTTAGGGGCCGTGGTGTCCCCCCTGCTGGTGTACACAGGTAAAGGGATAGGGGGGTGAATAAAGGCATCTACAGCCTTGTTTAGACACTGACTTTAAGGGTTTCGGGGTAGAGGTGCCTTATTTTTTATATTGGAAAAGTTTCCCTCATGGTCTAGCTTTGTGTACCTGTTAAACTAGGCATATCCCTGATGCACACCCCACACAGATTTGAAAAAAAAATCAAACAATTAAAACCATCCATTAGTTCTTTTCACTTTGGAATTGTGTAATTTTTGTGTTGGTCCCATAAAATCCCAATAAAATATATGTTGTAACAAAAGGTTCAGATATTGTTAGTTTGAAAGGACCTCAACAAATGTTCGCTCTGCCCTCCTTCCTCCAGGGGACGGGGGATGCCTCCTCACGGTGCTGCTGCCAGAGGAGGTGTGACTCGAGGAGGGCCCGCCAGAGGTGGAGCACTGAGGGGTGCCCCCACAGGCAGAGGAGGACCTCCTGCTGCACCCGCAAGAGGGGCTGTGGCACCACGCGCCAGACCCCCAGCTGGCGGACCACCTCAGAGGATGGCGCCACCCCCTGCTCACCAGCACACAGTCGGTGCAGTTGCAGAGAATTACGATGAATATGTACGTTTGTTATAGAAATGATGCACGAAAAATTTCTATTATTATGTCCTTATTCTTCCAAGTCCTCATTTTTCTAAGAAGATTGTTTAGGGCTGAAACGCAGCTTAGAAATGTCTTTTAGTTGACAATGTACAAGTAAGTCATTCTAGACATGAGCATAAGGCAGCATGTCTGCTTTAGTACTAGGATAGCTACTTGAGGACATCTTGACGCTCATGATTCATGAACAAGCCGGCCCTTAAATCTCTCTGCTTCTGTTGCTTCTCCTCTCCAGGGTTACGACGAGAGCTACACAGACACGGCCTACGAGTCTTACGACAGCTATTACAGTCAGCCGCAGGCGTAAGTGAATCAGACGTCTCTTTGCTTTACACCTGCTTCTCATAAAATGAGCACGCGTCATCCGCTATCCCTTAAAATCACTGGGAGGTGTCAGAAATACTGCACCGTTTCAGTGCTTTGTTACACATTTGAGATTGCTGCGTTGTTTAGAGAAGAGTTGATTGCATTCAGATGTCTGAGCTTTGATTTATGGGGAAATGCATAATATCCTCTCCCCGGACATTGCACTCTGCAGCTAGTGATGTTTTCCAAAGATTAATCTTTCAGCCCTTTCATGTCTGTTTTTATTTTTTTACTGTAACCACCAGAGAACCAGAATATTATGACTACGGACATGGAGAGACAACAGAGTCATACGAGTCATACGGTAAGAGTTGACCTCACTGAGCTACGGTCACTTTATTTGTTTGGTTGCAAGGGGGAAATATAAACGGGTACAGAGCGTTTGTGAAGTTTTTATTCCAGCTTAACGTTTTCACATTTTATCATGTTACATTCACAAACTTCAATTCATTTTATTTGGAATTTATGTCATAGACCATAACAGAATAGAGCCTAACTGTGAAGTGGACTAAACGATACATGTCTTGTTTTAAGAAATGGAAATCTAAAGTGTGGTGCATTAATCCTCAGCTCCCCTGAGTCAGTACTTTGAAGAACCACCTTTTGCTCCAGTTACAGCTGTAAGGTTTCACCAGCTTCTCCTTACCTGACTGAAGGAGAGCATCCCTGCAGCATGAGGCTGCCGCCACCCTTTGTGACTTTGGGAATAGTCTGATTAGCATTAGTTTATTTGCATGTAGGCCAAAGAGTTTAATGTTGGTCTGATCTGATCATAGCAGCTAGAACATGAGAACTTCATGGGGTGTGAAAACTTTTGCACGACGCTGTATATGTGGGTGGGTTTTTGTGTTGATTCTGGTGTCCGGTTCCTTTTTAGTCTGGAAAAGTATGGAATTCTAGTTCTGTATTTTTCAGAACTGGATAAATATAAAGAGTTTGGAAAAAATCATTGTATTTCCCGACTTTATTCTCAAAATGTTGCTGCTTGTCATTTTCTCCTTCTCCTTCCTTTCCTTCATATGTCCTTCCTCCCTTCTGTCTTCTTTCCTTTCTTTTTTTGTACATTTGATGTTTATTTTTTCTGCGTCTTTCTGCAGGCCAGGATGACTGGAACGGCACCCAGCGGACGGCTCCAGGGAAAGCCCCCCCCGCCTCCAGAGGTGGCAGCACGGCTTACCGGGAGCACCCATATCGACAGTACTGAAGCAGACCCTCCACCGTTAGTGTTGCCCTGATAACGCCTGTCTACCACGGCAGCTCTCGCTTTAAGAAGCCCGACAAAAGTAATTGTCCGTTTTGTCTTTGGTCTTTTTCCTTCACTGGACTTCTACCTGACAGAGCAAATTGGGAACTGGAAATTGGAACTGGTTTTTGAGATTTGACCACAAACGCCCCCCCTCCCCCATCCTTTTGTCATACTTCCTGTTCAACAGACCCAACAGTCTATCCAGCCAACTAAAGTGGCTTTCCGGTTGGTCAGGATTCGTTGGCACCCTTTCAAGTGTCCATTCTGATTTTTTTGTTTTTGTTCCTGCTGTATATTCTTCTCTTACCATTCCTATCCCCCTTTGGCTTTTTTGCATTGTTTTTTCTAATGTTTTGGAATAGTCAGTAATAGTAGAATTAGTGTCTCCAGAACTAATTGTCTAAAGAATCACTTTTAATTGTTTTAAATATAAAGAACCTGTTAAGGGTCAGTTGCAGATTCCCATTTAGGCTACATTTCAAAATTCTGTTAATATAGCCTATTAAAAGACCTTTATAACCTTTTTAATCCTGTAATATCTAAACCAAAACCAAAAATCCTAAGTTAAGGCTAAAGCAAAGTTAATGGAATCAGTGCAATTCATTCTCTATAATGGTTTGTTTTTAAATAGTTCTAAAACAATTGTCCTATTAGTCTTAGGCAGCAATATTTGTTATTGTTCGTAGAGTTTTGAAATATAGCCCTAATAGACACTGTTGAGATGGACTGTCCTCATATCCTCATTTTTTAATCCACTAAAAAAAAAATAATAATAATAATTGTTTAATGAGAATCTGGCCGTTAAACGGCCACTTGGTAATTTAAATACAGTTCAGGTCTTCATTGTGATTTGATTCTATACAAACTGCATGCACAAAGTCCAAAAAAAGGAAGGATTGGGACAAAAATCTCCACATGGGTCTTCTCTTACTGTAGAGAAGGGATCCTGCAGCTCAATCCGAACTCTTGTACATATTTTAAAATATCCTAATTGTACTTACTCTGCCACTAGTATCTGTACCCTCTCCATAAAATGCATTATGCTCCATGTGTAAGCTTGGCTAAATAGGTTACTAAATCTGTCCAAAAGATGGTTTTTTGCAGCAGTTTGTCAATAAAGCTTAGTTTGTTTTTTATGAAATCTAACTGGCTTTATTTTTTTCCTGTCCTGTAAAAAATATTCTGAGCTGGCCTTTTTTTAAACAGCAGTCAGATGTAGGTGTTTTCCTTTGTTTCTTATTCAAAAGCGCTTTTTAAATCTAAATGAATGTATTGACGTCTGAAGGCTTTAACCGTACTAAATGATGTCTTGAATGATTATCAAAAGAGCACAACTTATTCTCTCTCTCTCTTTCTATACTTTTTAAAAAGGAGCCAGAGGTAAGACCTCTAAATTAACCTGGATAGCTTCCTAATGTGTATAGAGTTCAAAAGCATTGAATGCCTGGGTATGTATGAGACTTTTTCAATCCTCTTACCTGTGGTCGTAATCGTCAATGAGAATTGCTTTTATAGCAGGTGAAAATTAACTGAATTCAAACCACCATTCAGGTCTAGGCCTCATTGTCATGAATGATGCGGGCGCGATGGCTACTTTAGTAGGGCGTAATGGCAGTGCAATGGAGAGGATGCTTATAACCTAGACAACTCCACTGTAAAGGTAACCTAACCCTAAATGTTTAATTTCTTAGTGTGTTTATCCTTTGACTTAAACCTGCTGGTAAATCCAAACACTTTCTTTTTAAAATATTCTTACAATCATGAGAACAAAAAGATTCAGTTCAAAAGTAAAGAAAAAAAAGTAACTTCTAACATCATACACTAGTGAATTTTATGTACCAAAATAACTGTTTTGTTTTTCTATCAAAATATGTTAGGGTAGTGTTAATGCAACTCCTGTTAAAATGAACAGAGCCAAATCTGTGTCCATATCTTCTGCTGTTACTTTTTATTTGCTTTGTAAAGCTCTACCGTAGGGTTTAAAATATTCCATGTAAATTGAACTTAAAACAATGTAAGTTGCATGATTGTATCTTCTCTTGTAGACGTTGCATGATCTGTTTCAAGTTTCTCCCAGTGTTTTTAGACAAGGTGCTGATTAGTGCTTTGTCCTTCCTTCAGGAACAGTTACTGGTCCCTGAGCATCCAGAGAAAGGGTCTGCTGGAGACCAAAGCGCCCTCAGGTTGGTCTGCTGGCTGCATGCTGTTTGTTTTAAAGGCTCATTCCAAGTTTAACCACACCATTCCTACATATTTACATCCCTTGAGCTTTTTTCATTTTGTCACATTACAACTGCAAACTTTAATGTATTTATTGGGGTTTTATGTACCAGACCAGGGGTCCCCAAACTGAAGGAGCACTACCTCCATCATCCAAACAATTTGGGGTTAGAACATTTTAAAGCGGCTGATTAAAAATATATTTTCATTTTTGTTAAACATTTAATTAACACTAGAGTTTTTGTTTTTTAACTACTGATCAGTTATTCATATGCAAATGAAATCATCTGCTGAACAGAGAAGTGAAACGCCCCATAAATGGCGCCGTCAAGCCGGGTCTTTACATCTTGGTATAACAGTTCTGCTCTCCTTTGTGTGCCTGTGGAAGGCAGGGCAATTTGCTTAACCTTTTCCTTGAGTTGTTGTCCTGTTTTCCAACTAAAAGTCTTTCTGCCACAGCTTACATGCACTCTTTGATCATTTCCCAGTCAGTGAAAGGTTTTTTGTGTTTAAACACTTTACGTATTTTTGACAAAGCGTCTTCTTTGCACCACCAAGCGTGAGCTCCCAAGCTAGTGACTTAGCAACCTGTGTTCAAGGACCTTCTTTGTTGTTTTCTGGGGGTTGGTATATAACAATGTGATGTAACAAGGGAAGTGGTCAGAGTTGATTGGGAAGGTAGATGGACCTAAATGCAAAACAGTTCTGAGTTAGAAACGGTTAGACAACCTGATGGAGGTTTCAAAAGAGTAGAGCTTAGAGTAGAGGGTGGACTTTCACCTTTTGTCCACCATAAAGAGCCAGAGCCACAGGTGAACGGTTTAGATCCCAGAATGGCCCAGTCAAAATCCAAACCTAAATCTACTTGAGAATCTGTGGTGTAGAGGCTCTTTAACCCAAACTCTGAAATGAGCCAACGACAAACGGAGGCCGCACTTTTTAAGCGTGGAAAAGTTGAAACCTGCTCGGATCAGTCACATCTACTATTCATGAAAGTGATAAGCTTTCTATTAGGGGTTTTTACTTTTAACAAAATGACGACTTAATTTTTCAATTGCTTTGTGCATCACTGGATTTAAATACTTCATTTGTTTTGGTCATCTTCAGTTATAATGCACAATATTTTCAATTCGAGGCTTTAAATAATTCAAAACTACTAGTACAGTCCTTTAATTTCTCCATTTCCCTAAAGACTCATGCATAACAGTGTGAACGCCAACGCCTGCGGGCTTTTCAGCCAGTGTAACATTATTCCACATCTCCGATATTCACAGCATTTAAAAGGTTGGCTGATTCTGACAATTACCCTGCTATCTGGAAGTGGCCTTGCTTTTGGCAGGGCCTGTGATTTGGTGTTTGTGGCCGGGTCATACTACACCAACCACCCCACCCCCCATTGGGGGCACGATGGCAGCATCGCTGTGGATAAAGGGGAAGTGACTAATGAAGGGAATGGGAGCTCGAGGCTTGCTGACACAAGGAAAACAGAGGAATTGGCACTCTGAGTCCAGAAATGGAATAAGCCGGGGCAATATGGGATTTCTCATGCTGTCCAGTCTGAACCTTGAATGCAGGGTAAAGATGAGCCAGCTGGAGTAATGTTTGCTTTGTTGAATGAGATTAAATGCCTGTTGTTTAAGCGTATACGTCATTAGGTCTGTTTCCTTTTGGTTGTTTGGCCTTGTCGCTCATGCTTGTTATGATGTCTATCAATAATGGCAAATATAAAAAATAAAGACAAAAGAAAAATCAATGCACAACACAGTGAACACCAAAGACAAAAGTGGTGCTGGTAAAGTCTCCAGTTCATAAGGGGGGCATTTTTATGCTGTTAGTAAAGAGGAATGTTCATGTAGTTGCATTGTGCAGCATTCCCATTTCTTCCAACAGCTGTTACCACAATATTGTAATTTGTATTAAATCCTTCTGGCAGTGAATGGAAGCAGCCTAAAGTCCCACTTTTGTACGTGTATACGTTGAATGTTGTACTCCTCAGTGCACCACAGAAACCTAGCGATCAAAACTGAAGACAAAAATTTGATTGCAGCTTTTTCACAACACGTTGAAAGTCACCTGAAGCTAATGTTACACACGTGGTAGTTAGAAGAGAAGGTAAAATGTTGATATACGATCCGACGGTCATTTGGCTCAGACACTGAGAAAAACAAGTCGCTGCTGTTGCTAATGATACTTTGGAAGCATGCAGGATGAACATTTGGAGAGACTGGTTATTGATTTGACAACACAGTCTGTGGATGTTGGATTGATGAGGGACACAAAATCTAAAACCCACCGTAAACTGTTCGTTATTTTAACTGAGCACCTATCTTTGCAAACACAGGCAGTCACAGATGGTCTGGCTGCTGACCCCCATAGAGCTATCTAGCACTGCTATTGCATGTGTCCCTGTCCTTCAGCCTTGGGCTGTTCCTTCATTTGAAGCTAAGAATTCAGTTGTCCCATAATCTTGGGGCAAAAGGTTTGTTTTTTTGTTGTCCTTTTTTGATGATTTTTTTAAAAACAACAATAAAATTAACTTTGGTGCTCTGGTTCCAGATGACACGTCATCGACCATAAATACCTTCCCCTTAGACAAAGACGTAGCTCCAAAGACGGTGGCAGAAAAATGACTGCTTAAAAGGGGACGTCAAGGTTTTTCTGCCTATATTATGTATTTGGGCTTTAATGATGTTGAGACAGAACTCTCAATGGGTGGCAAAAAAAATCCTCTCATTTTTAATAAATGCTGTCAGGTTTAGCTGCTTGCCTTCTGTATGTGCAGACTTCACAGTAACCTTGATTAATAAACGATGTCTGGCATTTTGCTCTCACTTGCTAGTCTTCTTTATGCTGCTCAGATGCCCACATTTATGAACACGTTTGCTGTTAATTGAAACTGTAACTGAGTTGTTCAGAATTACCAAACCTGCATGTAATCACATTCTGCTTAAGAAAAAAAAATGTTGCTTAGCCTCTGTAGAAAAGCTGTGCAGCTTGGCAGGAGAAAACCCTTAATTAATGCAGCTTATGAAAAAAAGTTTTCTTCTTCTTGGCAACTTGTACCTCCTTTCTCTAAATCTCCTGTGGGTTTTGTTTTTTCCCTCTCTGCAGAGAAACAGGAGCAGCTCGCCGTGAAGGAAGTGGTCAGATGAAGCTCTCGGGGGGGTGGGGGTCCATCCTGATGGGGAGGAATAAAAGACATTGGAGTAACCAGTTCTGTTCTTTCCTGGAAAGGTGGGGGTGGGTTTGAATGTGGGTGAGGGAGGGTGGCCACGTCATGCAAAGATGGCAGCTGATTTGGGGCCAAACAGGACCAAAAGCAGAAGCTGTTCATGAGAGACAAGAACTGTTTAATGGCACATGTTTTATTAGTGTTTTGTAATTTTTTTCTTAAGTGAAGACTTTGAAAGCTTCTGTACAGTTTCTCTGCAGACCACCCCCTCTACAAGCAACTGGAGAGCTAGCTTCCCAATTTCCCATTAAATGAGCACTTTTATTGAACGCTGTGAAACAGATAAATTTTCATTAACCCCTGAATCCCACCTAAAATGGTTTCTTTTGACTTTTAGTAAGTGCCTTTCACAGAGGGTAGGGTCATAACACACTTCAAAAATAAATGTTTTTTTTCAGGAATGCTTTTTAAAAAAAAAAGATATGCCTCCTCATTGCAGGAAATTATACTGAGCGCTTTGAGCGCGGATCAGAATCTTGAGTTCATGGCAGGCGCGCACAGATGCTGCGGGACTGCACGGATTGCTTCAGTCTCCAGGATGTCCGATGCTAATGCAGAAGCACATTTGCATGCGCTCACATGTACCCTGCCCGCAAATGTAAAACACTTCCATATCCAACGCGGTCCTGTTCTCAGCAGTTTCACATCCAAGTATTATAATTCAGCGAGATGGAGCCAAGCGGAGCAGCACGAGAGAAAAGTACAGAGGGTGAAGACAGACATTATCCCTCCCATTCATCCATCTATCCATCCATCATACTTCTGTTGATTCGATCCCCCCCCCTCCTGCCATTTTCAGCCATTATTACTGATGATATTACAGCAGCCTGTGGTGCCAAGTTACATCCAGAGGTCAAAATTCTACTTTCCTGTATTAAAAACAAATTTCCCAGTGCCGATCCACTGGTCAGAGGCAGCATTAGCTCCATTTGGCTTATTGGAAAAGCTTGCTGCTTATAGGATAGAGCATTAGATATCAGGATTGAAACCATCACTGGAGATGAAACATCAACGGGCCATATCCAAAACAGACCATTTTTCAGTCTTTATGTGCTATTATGTCTGAGGTAATGATTCTTGCGTCTCCTATAATCTAATGATAGATAAGTGATGGTGTGGATGCAGTCTCATTCTGAATCGATGAACTGTCAGAAAGCATAAGGGTGTAGAGGAAAGTAAACGTTACTGTGCATTGATCAATAAAGGTAGACTTGACTATGAGTGAGCCACAAATCCGTCATTCTTGATATTTTCCTCACCGTTAGCCATCAGCGCACCCTGCCCACGTCTGTTCGGTGCTGTCTCGCCTTGTGGAAGGGGAGATGTGTGAAAATGCTGAGATTGTGCGGAGGGGGGTGTAGTGGACAGCTGGATTGCTTCCCCTGGCCCTGAGATTCACACCATCAGAAGAACATCGCATGTTGCCTGTTTAAAAAAGCTGACTCCGAGCCTCCCTTCCAGATGCATCAGGATGGGCTGTAATCTGGGTGGCTTAATGTTTGCTCGCCTCATGCCCGGTGTCCTTGATGGTCCAGGGGAATTGCAGGAAAAGCTCTGAAGATTTATACTTATGTGGCTTCTATTAATAAATCTGCCGTGTGTGCACTGTTGTTTACACAGTCTATGTTAAAGGAAAAAAAGCTCATAACTTGTCTGGAAGATACAAAGTGGAGGTCAGTGGCATGATTATTTCTGAATTTTAATAAAAGGTAGTAGAATAAGGTTGTTAATTTCTATGTATTAATGTGCTACAAAGACCCATACAGTGTACAGCGCCTTGCCCACGTATTCATTCTGCTTGAACTTTGTCCCATTATGTCACAATCTGACTGCAAACATCTTTGTATTTTATGTGATGAGCACAAATGGTATATATGAAGTGGAGAAAAAAATTGTGCTGTTTTAAAAATGTTTTATAAATAAAAATGCCAAGTGTGGTGTGCATTTGTGTTTGGGCCCTTTCTACTCTGATTTATTTCAATAAAAAATGCTCTAAATATCCTTCAGAAGTCATTCAGTGTAAACTCAGTCTCATAAATCCAGCTGTTTTGTGAAGGCTTCAGAGGTTGGAGATCGTACAGCATCGTGAAGACCCAGGAGAGCAGCAAGCTGGTCAGGGAGGAAATTGCAGGAAAAGTTAAATTAATGTTGGATTATAAATTATTGCATTATGCCTAACTTTGAACATCTCAGAGCACTGTTCACTCCGTCGTCTGAAAATGGAAAGACCATACCACAACTGCAAACCAGCACATGGTTCTACATCTAAACTGACAGGCTGTGCAGGGGGAGCAGTGATCAGGGATGGAGGTTAGAGGTCCATCGTCACTTTGCTGAGATGATTTTTACAGTTGTGCATTTCACAAATCTGACATTTATGCAAAATTGGTAAGAAGAAAGCAGTTGAAGGAAATAAAGTTACATTTGTCATTTTGCGCAAGCCATGTAGGTGACATGGGAAACGTGGGTTAGGGTCCTCTGGTCAACCAAGACTTTATAAAACGATGTGTGGTGGAAAACTTACACTGAACGTACCATCCGTACTGCGAAACATGGTTGTGGCAGCATCATGCTCTTCAGGAGGGACAGGGGAGCTGGTTGGTTAGTGGAAATTTGGATAGAGCTAAATTCTGAGCAAACCTGGAAGAAAACCAGTTCTATGCAGCAAAAGACTGTGGAGCGTCACCTTCCATAGTTTCGATCATTGTTTCTAAACACTTGTCCACAAGGCCCACTGTCCTTCATCTTTTAGATGTTTCTTTGCTCCAACACACCTGTTTCAAATGATTGCATTGTCCCCTCAAGTCAAAGTCCAGACCCAAACCCAATTTTGAACCTGTGGCAATACTTTAAAATGAATATTCACAAATGCTCCAGTCATTCTGAGTTTGAGCTAATACAAATGTTAATTTTAAAAGGTTATGCAATACAGTCTGGTAATACATATGGTAATTGGATGGAAACTTGACATTTGGGGATTGTTTACACGGTTTTCCCCAAATAACACCTTATTACAGGAAAAATATTTTAACATTTGCCAATGCGTTGTGCTAAACCTTTTCCAGAGCTATTAGATACAAGGAAATAGTGAAAGACCAGTACTACAATACATTTATAAAAACCATAAGGGACAAACCTTAACAACAAACACATTTACAGCCAAGTTCACTTCATCCATTTTCAGTCTCGCAAACCATATCAATGTCGTTACATGTCCAAAAATTAATCTGTAAAACAAAATAAATGTCCAAATTGTGCTCAAGTTGTCAATATTTTGTTTTCCAGCACTGCTTTCGATCTCTTAGGCATGGAGTTCAATAGAGCCTAACAGGTTGCCACTGGGATCTTCTTCAACTCCTCCAGGATGTCGTCACACAGCTTGTGGATGTTAGAGACCTTACACTTCTCCACCTTCCGTTTGAGGATGCCCCACCGATGCTCAATAGGGTTTAGACCTGGAGACATGCTTGGCAAATCCAGTTTCTTTTACCTCAAGGCAAGTTTTTTTATATAGCAAATTTCAGTAGCAGGACAATTCAAAGTGCTACCCTCAGTTTCTTTAGTAAGGCAGTGGTCTTCTTGGAGTTGTGTTTGGGGTCGTTACATTATTGAAATACTGTCCTGCCGCACGGTTTCCGAAGGGAGGGGATTCATGTTCTGCTTCAGTATGTTATAGTACATGTTGGCATTCATGGTTCCCTCAATGAACTGTAGCTCCCCACAGCTGGCAGCACTCATGCAGCCCCACACTATGAGGGCTGACCTCCACCCCTTCAACTTCTGCAGCAATGATGGCAGCACTCCTATGTCTATTTTTAAAAGACAACTTCTGGATATGATGGAGAGCACATATAATCAACTTCTTTGGTCGACCATGGCAAGGCCTGTTCTGAGAGGAACCTGTCCTGTTAAACCACTTCATGGTCTTGGCCACTGTGCTGCAACTCAGTTTCAGGGTGTTTTATGTAGAACATCAATTCTTTTTTTCTTTGAGGTGCCATGTTTAGCCTCCAGTGACCAGTATGAGATCAACCCTAACACCAAATGTAACACACCTGCTCCCCATTCACACCTAAGATTTTGTAACACTAATGAGTCACATTGACATGGGGGAGATGAAAATATCTGGGGACAATTTAGGCATATTAACTTAGGGCTGTACTCACTTTTGTTGCCAGTGGTTTGGACATTAATGGTTGTGTGTTGAGTTATGTTAAGGGGACGGCATATTCACACTTTTCTACAAATTGTACATTGACTAAATTACATTATACCAAAGTGTCATATCTTCAGTGATGTCCCATCAAAAGATATCATAAAATCTTTACAAAAATGTGAGGGGTGTACTCAATTTTGTGAGATTCTGTATGAAGCTGATCAACCTGGGGTTACATTTCCTCTCATGTCCAAAGTCAAGAACAGATAAGAAACAAAGTCAGTGGCATCTATCATTCTGCACAGGGGTAAAAGAGCGGTTTCAAAAGCTTTGGGACTCCAGTGAAGCACAGTGAGAGCCATTGTCTACAAATGGAGAAAACATGGAACAGCGGTGAATCTTTCCAGAAGGTGTCGACCTACCAAAATTGCTCCAAAAGTGCATCATCCAAGAGGTCACAAAATAACATACATCTAAAATTCTTTACAACTCACTTGCTTCAGTTTATGTGTTAATGATTTTACACTAGAAGGAAGCTGGACAAAAATAGCATCCATAGAGTTCTAAGGTAAAACCGCTGCTGACTGGAGAGAACATAAAGGCCAGCCTCACATTTGCTAAAAATCATCTTGAACCCAAGACTTTTGGGAAAATGTTCTGTAGACTGAATTTTTAGAAGGTGTTGCTAGTGTGACATTTGGGATAAAACTACACACAGCATTTAAAAATGGATGACGATGATCAATGAATACTCAAATTCGGCTCCCTACCAGACATTCTGAATTCAGAATGTCTTGCTATTAACTCATGACCTTAAGCTCAAGCGCACTTGGGTTATAAGGCGGGGCAAGGAGCACACCAGCAAGTCTGCCTGTGAATTGCTAAAAAAAGGGAAGATGTTGGAGTGGCCTATTTAAAGTCCAGACCTAAATTTGAATATGATGCCCTCTCTTCTGTAAAGATGAGGGCCACACTTTCTTCACAGCAATATATTGCCAGTTATTGCAAAAATTGATGGCACTTGTTGCAGCACAGAGTCTAAAAGTTAAATTAGGTTGATCTGAAACATTTAGTTGTAACAAGTGTTGCAAGAAAAAAAGCCTTATTTAAATGTAGGAAATCCACAAGAAAGCAAATGCATTTTCTGCTGTACTAAAGGCAAGATGGTATACGTCAGACAACTCCTGTTCAGGATAAATCAAGCATTGTTTCAGTCAGCTGTAGGAACACTAACATATTTGTCCTTATCTGCACATATAAAAAGGGGGGCTGGACCATCATTTTACACTTCACTGTTTCACTGGAGTCATTTTGCATGTTCTTTATTTCCTCATCCACTGTTGTAGTTGTCTGCAGCTCTAGCACTCCAGAGCTTAAACAGCCCTTTTTGAATTTTTATGTATGTCTCTTGAAGGCTTCGTAAAGTAGAACACATAACTTTCAAGACTAAATGTTGCCATTTGCATTGGGATTTTGCCCCCCCCCCCCCCTTTTG